>PIJE02001854.1:2500-5000 GCA_002895965.2 Coryphaenoides rupestris | reverse complement strand
TATGAAAACTATTTTGCACATACTGGACATTAACACAAAGCACGTTAATGTAATTAATAAATTAAATTATACCCATCCAAGCCCAAGGATGGCTTGACAAAAATTCCCCGAACTGTTCCCCGTCACTATTAGTCATCGTGCTGTGTCACTAACTCTCCTGTCATCTCACATCCGGCAACTCCCCCTGTGGCAACACATCCACCTCGTTCCCTTCACCCGGGGTGTGTTCAGCCCCGACACAACACAGAAAAGCGTTTATTTCCACAGAGACGGTGGTGCGTTAAACACCCTGTTGTGTTATGCAAACGATGCGGCTACGGAAGCCAGAAAAAGACTATTCTTTGGGTTATTTCCTAAGAACTATCGAGGCTTGAAGCGATTCATATTACAGTCACTGGCCTTGCCGTCCCAGAATAGAATAGAACATCCCAATCGAGTGAAGGCGTGTGTGACACCACACACATAAAGACAGACGTTACCAGAAAACATGTCTGCTAATGTCTTCAGTTGTTGTAGCAGTGGACCTCACTCTTTTTGTGACTTGTGCCAAACTTTCCCTTGGTCTACATTCGCCGGTTTTTCCTGACCTGCTTGCCCGCCTCTTTTGACCCTGACTGCCTGTTTTCTGGAAACTCGCTTGCTTTTTGTCGGATTTGTTTGCCTGATTGACTGATCTCCCGGTTTGGATTCCCGGCCTGGCCTCGTGTCGGATGTGTTTGCCCGTGTGACTGATGTCCCGGCTATGACCGTGCCTGTTTACGTTAAGTAAACTGAACTTTCTTTGCAATTCCATCTGCCTCCTCCTTGCCGTGCGTCTGGGTTCAAACCTGCCAGGACTAGTGAACTTTACAATGTGACCTTTCATTGGGGATTCATTTTCTTTCTTCAGACCGTTCGTTAGACGGAACTGAGCACTGAACTTTTTGGTTTTGGTTTCTCCCCCTTACTTCATTTGCCATTCCAACAGGAAGTAGCTGATTGTATCTAAAGCTACTTAATGTCATGGCCTCTGTTCCTGGGCTACTTAATACACGGTTACAGGGGCCAACAATCATTGAAATTCAAATAAACAAACCTCCGAATCTAATTCGACTTTTAATTTGTCCACATATCTAACCTCTCAATCTTATCTCACGATTGTCACAGTTTACTCTGTTACTGCACTTTTCTCTCTTGCTGTCTTTCTTTCCCTTTCTCTGTGCTGCTTCCTCTCTTTCCACCCGTCATCTAACCTCACGCTCTCACCCCACTTCCTGTTTCAGCTGCCAATCAGAGAGAAGCCCTGAAGTCTCCGTTCCACCTGAAGGAGGAGCCCCGGGCGGAGGAGGTCCTAAGCCCCAGGCCGGCCTCCCTGTCCCAGGGCCACGCCCAGCCGGGCTTCCCCCTCTCCGTCCTGTGCCAGGAGGGTCCCAAGGCGGCGGTAGGAGGGGGAGTGGCCGACCGCCCCGGCGGGCCCCTGAAGCCGCGGGAGGGAAGCCCCATGACCAAGAGCAGTCTGCTGAACCAGGACATCAGCATCAAGGTGGCCTCCGAGTTGTTGATGAAGCTGTCAGGTGAGAGTTATGGATTTGTTTGGTTTGTTTGTTCATGGGAAAGAGTGAAGCAATCCTTACATACATATCATCTTATTTTAACAAGATGGAAAAAAAGTCCTACAAAATTACAATTAAGATTAGTTTACATTATTATACAAATATTGATATATTGTGTAATATGTCAATCAATGGCAATAAAAGCTATTATTAAGATTATTTTGACATTATTATGCAAATATTGATATATTGTATATCAATAAAAGCTTCGGCTATGTAAATTATTAATGTTAAATTGGTATACCACTATATGCTTATGTATTCATAAACCATTCTAAATTGTCACTAGAGAGGGTGATTAAAAATACATGACAATTTGGTTATGGTATCAAACCTTCTCTTCTGACATTAATATTCACTTGACATTTTAAACTTTATATTGTGATCACTTTAAGACCATATCTACAATAATAATTGATTTTAGACTACAAAAACATCAGCTCTATTTACATTTACATTTAGGGCATTTGGCAGGTGCTTTTATCCAAAGCGAAAAGTACATTTGTCGATTATTCCACGACTATTAAAGATACTTTAATAGTCGTGGAATATTATTAAATGATTATCCTAAAAAAATTCACCAGTACTATCTTACGTAAAATGATATGACTCGCAAAATGAATTCACAAATTCCACAAATATAGATGCATTTATTTTTCCCAAAACCAACCAATGTCCACAAAACCGCCAACCGAGACACAGAAGTTATTATTTTTCGGATCGGGCGGTGAGCCGGTGAACACTGATCTTTATATCAGGCTGTAGCTGTTTGATCTCTGGGTGTCTCAGATCAACCAATAGGAACACAGCGGCGGGTCAGGGGTCAGCTTTCTGGCCATCATAAAAGAATTCTGTTGTTTCCCCTGTTTGTTTGTTTTTTTTGGGTTTTTTCTCCTGTGGCCCATCTC
>PIJE02001853.1:87036-97223 GCA_002895965.2 Coryphaenoides rupestris | reverse complement strand
CGCATCCACACACACACACACACACACACACACACACCGACACACACACACACACACACACACACACTGTGACAGTTGTGACTGCATCCAGTTGACCTTTGGGTGACCCCCCCACCAGGACAGCAGCACCTTCAGCACATCTGTAACTCAAAAAATGACAATAACACCCCCCCCCCCCCCCCCCCCCCCCCCCCCAATTGCTCACTCTCCATCTCTCTGTGTCTCCCGTCCTCTCTCTCTCTCCCCCTCCTCCCCCATCTGACTGTCTCTATTCCTCGCTCTCCATCTCTCTGTGTCTCTCGTCCTCTCGTCCTCATCTCATACTCCCCCTCCAGTGTTGGGAAAGTTCACTTTCTACATGAACTAGTTCAAAGTTCAGTTCACACATTTTTAAATGAACTAGTTCAGTTCATAGTTCATAATTCAAAATTTTGAACTAAGTTCACAGTTCCAAAAATGAACTAGTTCATAGTTCATTTTTTCAATATGTTGCTGCGAGCTATTATTTTTCAAAATTATTGCCACAGCCCATATAGAACCACAGACAGCAATTATTTTATCAGTTTTAACACTGAAACTATGCGTCAGATTTCATCTTCATATCCAATTTTGAATCCTTATCCAACCAGGGTTTACATTAACATTGAGGGGACAGCATTCCCCCATTGTTGCTTTAACGCTTTGTTTTGATGACGCATGCGGCAGTGCGACACTGGTGGCTGGTGTTGCCAGATTGGGTGTTTTTTCCGCTACATATTAAGGCCTGTTTACGGTGTGTTTTAGCCGGGTTTTCTCTATAGAAATCTGGCACCCTATTGAACGAAGTTAAACTGAGAGAGCGTGCGTTCACAGTAACGTTCATCAGGCAGTAATACAGTACGTTCAGTTCACGTTCGCCCAAAATATGAACGAGTTCATGAACTATCGTTCAATGAACGCGTTCAGGCACAACACTGTTCTCCGTGTCTCTTGTCCTCCCCCCCTCCCTCCTCTCTCCCCCCTCTGTCCCTCTCTCTCCCTCCCTCTTCTCTCTCCTCCCCTCCCCTCTCCCTCCCCTCCTATCCTCTCTCTCTCTCTCTCTCTCTCTCTCTCTCTCTCTCTCTCTCTCTCTCTCTCTCTCTCTCTCTCTCTCTCTCTCTGCTCTCTCTCTCTCTCTGCTCTCTCTCTCTCTCTCTCTCTTCTCTCTCTCTCTCTCTCTCTTCTACTGTGTCTTACACACACACACACACACACACACACAGACACACGCACCCTCACACACACACACACACACACACACACACACAGACACACACACACACACACACACACACACCTCCCCCCTCGGACACAACACACGCCCTGGGAGGGAGAAGTCACTGATCAGCACGATGATCCAGTTCAAGTGCACCAAGCCACCAGATTGGCAAGAGGGGACACCTGCCAGCAATCAGGCCACAAGCCACCAGTCCACCGGACAGAAGAGCCGGCAGAACAGCCTGTACCCCTGGAGCCCTGAGTGAAAGCTACATTCGGGCCACGGGGGAAGACTTTAAGTTGGATTTTCCTCCATTACCCTTTCGTCCGCACCACTTTGTATATAAAACGTTGACTTTTGAAACGTTACCCTGTCTGTTTGTTGTCTGTTTTCACCCCCAAGAGCACCTGAGAGCGGATGTGTTTACACAGCCTGTCTGGCATTCGGAGGAAATAATCACTTTGCCATGATAAATATTTGTGTCTCTATCGCACCTTTCATACAAAAAAGAATGGCTGCTCACTCAAAGTGCTTCACAGTGGGGCGTGAAGAACAAAGCAACAACACAAGAGAAACACGAGAAATAAGTTCCTAAAAGTGGAGAAATGAAAGTATTAACAATGATTGTAAAAATAGATCGAAGCGGACGACATTAACTAAATGCCTGCCTGAGTAAGTAGGTCAGAGCCTGCATATCTAATGTGACTGGGCGCCTGCGCTCCACGGTCTGGGAGCAGAAGAACATCTAAAAGCAGTTCCTTAACTTGTTTGGTGGGCTACTTTAGGAACGGTTAACATAACCGCGTCGTACGGCAAACTTTAAAGGGCCTCGTGTCGGTTGGTGAGGGTTTTTAAAGTGTATCGTTAAAGGGGCCCTATTGCACCACCGGGTGTGAGCCTGATCCGCCGTTGCAAGCCACAAAATGTGTCCGTGTGACATCAGTGACATCACAAGTGGGCGGGGGCGTGTCCAAGTTGGTACAGTCCCCCCGGGTAGGCCGGCTGGTCGTCTGATCTAGTCAGCGATAATATCTCGGTGGACGCTCCCCTACTTGTGATGTCACTTCGTCACACTGACAAATTTTGGTCACTAGACGTTTTTAGAACGGCTTGTAATGGTATCATAGGAGCCCTTTAAGTGGTAAAATAAAGAGACGCTAACAGAGAAGGGGGGGGGGGCAGGTGCACTGAGGCAGAAGACTTCTTATCAACTCTTTCGGGAGGTGCCGGTGAGGAGGGTTCTTACAAAAGGCCAACAAGCTGGTGGTAATGAAGGCGCACATTATCAACTCCTCCCTGGGCGCCCTGCCGAGTTATTACGAACCGACTGCTTACTGCCTGCATTTCTCGGGTGGAAACGGAATGACTCAGGCTGCTGAGGATAGGAGAGAGAGAGAGAGAGAGAGAGAGAGAGAGAGAGAGGGAGGGAGACGGCGAGAGAGAGATATTGGAGAGAGAGAGGAGAGAGAGAATGGAGAGAAGGGATGGACAGGAAGCGAGAGAATCAAGGGGGAGGGATACACACACACACACACACACAAGGGTATGGAGGAGAGAGAAAAGGAAAAGAGAGAGGGAAAAATTGAAGAGGAAGAGGAGAGTGAGAGAGAGCATGATGAAAGAGAGAAAGACGGAGCAAAAAAAGGTGTGAAGAGGAAGAAAAGTTAAAAGAGAGAGAGAGAGAGAGAGAGAGAGAGAGAGAGAGAGAGGGAGATAGAGAAGGAGGGAGGGAGACATTCCGTGGCATATAGTCCCAGGAAGTAGTTTGTAAATTAGAATGTGTGTGTGAGAGAGAGAGAGAGAGAGAGAGAGAGAGAGATATGAACAAAGAGAGCAAGGATGGATTGACGTGGCTCCCAGATCGGACAGGAGTGGTGGTGATGGTGGGTAGGTGGTGGTGGTGGTGGCTAGTGGTGGTGGTGTGGTTGGTGCGGTGGTGTTGATTGGTGGTGGTGGGTGGTGGATGGTAGGTGTAGGATGATAGTGGTCCCGGTGGGTGTGGTGCTGGTCAGTGCGTGAGCCTGCCAAATCAGACAGGTGCGTGGTAATAATAGAGATAGAAGTAAGCAGAGATAACCACGGAAACAGACTGGAACAGGGATAACGGCCGCCGGCGAGTAATCGGGGGATGAGGGGAGAGAGAGGGAGGAGAGGACAGAAGGGAGCGAGGGACACAAAGACAGAGGGAGCAGAGTGAAGAGGGATTGACAGAGAGAGAGAGAGAGAGAAAGAGAGAGAGAGGGGGGGGGAGAGAGGCGGAGTCCAATGTGTCCAGGACAGGAAGACGTATTTGGCGGGAAAAAGAGAGCGGGAAAAGGTTAAGAGGGATTTTGTACGGAGCGGGTTTTTTTCGTATTCTATCCTGGCGGATTTTAATGGGGTCTTAGTGTCACCGTGAGGTTACCTAGCTGTGTGTGTCTGTGTGTGTGTGTGTGTGTGTGTGTGTGTGTGTGTGTGTGTGTGTGTGTGTGTGTGTGTGTGTGTGTGTGTGTGTGTGTGTGTGTGTTCTTTGTGTGTGTCTTGTGTGTGTGTGTGTGTGTGTGTGTGTGTGTGTGTGTGTGTGTGTGTGTGTGTGTGTGTGTGTGTGTGTGTGTGTGTGTGTGTGTGTGTGTGTGTGTGTGTGTGTGTGTGTGTAGCTTTGCAGGTCTGGTGTGTGTGTGCGCTATGGAACCCGTGGTTATGCGTGTGTGTGTGTGTGTGTGTGTTTGTGTGTGTGTATGTGTGTGTGTGTGTGTGTGTGTGTGTGTGTGTGTGTGTGTGTGTGTGTGTGTGTGTGTGTGTGTGTGTGTGTGTGTGTGTGTGTATCAGTGTGAATCATCACAAGCACACCAGAGCTATAAAGCCTCTGGCCGTTAGCCAGTATGGGTTCTGGAATGATAACAGAGACCCTAAACTAACACCACCACCCCCACTAACACCACCCCTCCCTCTACCACCACCACCACCACCACCATTAAAATCACCCCTCCCTCCACCACCAACATCAGCACCACCTCCCACCACCCCACCCCCTCCACACCTCCACACCCACCTCCACCCCACCCCCACCACCTCACCACCTCCCACCACCTCCATCACCACCTCCATCACCACCTTCACCACCACCTTCACCACCCCACCTCCACCACCTCCCACCCACCACACCTCCGACTCCATCACTATGTCCGACCAACCCCCTCCAACACCACCCCCATCAGCAACACCCGCACCACCTCCACCACCACTACCACCTCCACCATCACCTCCAGCACCACTACCTCCACCCACACCCCCACCACCTCCACCTCCAGCACCACCACCTCCCGGGCCCTGGGGTGAGGGAGAATCACACCACAGCTGACAGCACAGCCATAGGTCAGTGGCCATGATTGAAGACATGAAATATGTGCTCTTGGTCTTGCCGTAGCGAGATGGGTGGAGGTGAGGGTGAGGGTGAGGGTGGAGGTGAGGGTGAGGGTGAGGGTGAGGGTGGAGGTGAGGGTGAGGTTGAGGGAATGCTTTTCTCTGGTATCTCTTGTCTCTACTCTCTCTCTCTCTCCCCCTCTCTCTCTCCTCTCTCTCTCTTTCTCTCTCTCTCTCTCTCTCTCTCTTTCTCTCTCTCTAGCTGTGTGTGTGTGTGTGTGTGTGTGTGTGTGTGTGTGTGTGTGTGTGTGTGTGTGTGTGTGTGTGTGTGTGTGTGTCTCTCTCTCTGTGTGTGTGTGTGTGTGTGTGTGTGTGTGTGTGTGTCTCTCCCTCTCTCTCTCTCTCTCCCTCTCTCTCTCTGTATATGAGTGTGTCTCCATCTCCTCTGTCGTCTCTCTCTCTCTCTCTCTCTCTGTCAGTCCTCCCCTCGTCGTCGAGGGTGCAGAGCGGAGAGACAAACACTGTGTTGAGTCACATTTGATTTGTGCTCCGTTGTGATCCTCCTCCTCCTCCTCCCTCCCTCCCCCCTCCCCTCCCCCTCCCTCCTCCCCCACAGAAGAGAGACGCTAACAGGACAGGAATTTAATAATGCATTGGAAACACACCCATCTCACTGCAACGTTATGGGATATTCAGACATTTACACGCACACTTGTGTGCGCACACACACACACACACACACACACACAGTTACAAATGCATGCATGCATCCATGAATTCCAACACACACACACACACACACACACAAACAATAGTGTGTGTGTGTGGGAGTGATAAACAATGATTAGATTGAATGCGTGAACATGTTATTATTTCATGACTCACGTTCTCTTTTTACATTTTTTATCGCGTGATTTCCCTTTTGTCACCGATAGTACGATGAATTGACAAAACTAGGAAACGACAAAAACACAAAAGCAATAAAGAAAACAAGTAAAGTGCACAGATAAGCACAACGGCGGCGGCGGGATTATGTTTGATTATGCGGCTGCTTGAGGGTCACCCAGACAGAGAGTCAGTGTTGCTGATGTTCCCTCACGGAGCCGTCGGGCCGCAGGCTGGGCTGGAGACGCTCCCATAACTCAGCACCGACCTGTATCTTCTAATTACGCCACAGACACAGTGTTGTTGTTGTTGTTGTTGTCGTCGTTGTTGTTGTTGTTGTTGTTGTTGACGACGTCGCATCGTTGTCAACCACCACGGCGATAAGATTATAAAATATGGTCGTTTCCACCCACACCCATTTATTCCCAAGTTATCTTATTAGTGCGCCGTGTTCGGACGGATTTTTTGTTAACTCACCCACTGCGGCATTTTCAAGAAGAAGAAGAAGAAGAAGAAGAAGAAGGTGAAGAAGAAGAGGAAGAAGAAGAAGAGGAAGAAGAAGAAGAAGAAAAAAACTGGACCCTATTCCAATTGTGAGTGTAGAATATCTACATGATGGTTGTTTAGTGTTTCATATGAGAGGGTTTTTTTTTTTTCCTTCCAGCCGGGACCATCCATCACCAGGACCGGCCGGCCCAGTACAGCCGCCTCTGCTCTGCTGCTGACGGGAGGCAGCTCAACACTGCCCTCAACAGGTGCTCCGCGTCTCGACAACGTCCCCCTCCGGGCAGACTTTCAATGAGCTTTTAGCAGGTATAATGGTGAAGATCTATCAGGAGCGTGGTGGGGGTCATGCAGTGAAATATGCCCCGTGGTCTATGTGGTCTACTGGGGTGCATATATATATATATTCATGCTGCATATATGGATTAGGGTGCAGGTGTGTGGCTGGCGTGTCTCCAGCCTATTTTCTGCCAAGGTGAGGCCGCCCGCTGGCCGGGTCTGACCCTGTCCACGGTGAAGCCGCCCTCCACGCTAAAACCTCCGGCGAGCTGGAGCACCGCCCGCGCCGCCCAGCTGACACAACACACACACACACACACACACACACACACACACACACACACACACAAACACACACACACACACACAAACACACACACACACACACACACACACACACACACACACACACACACACACACACACACACACACTCTGGCTGGGAACACAGGCTTGATACGTCATTATCATACGCAGGTATGATAATGAACGTATGCGAACCCAATTGGCACAGGAGTCCTCCTGCCGCAGCCTCGACCCCCCGGTGTCTCTCAAAGCTCCGCCCCCACGGTGTCTCTCGAAGCCCCCCCCCCCCCCCCCCCCGCCTGAGGGTTGATGAATCCTACAGCGCCTTGTACCCTTTCATCATCCTGGATCTCTTTAATCCCCGGCTCAGCCAAGTCTCCAACCACTTCCTGATTGCCTTTATGTTCAACGTTTTCCTTTAATACCCTCTCTCTGTCTCTCGTCCTCTTGTTCTCTCTCTTCCTCGCTCTCTCCGCCCACACTTCTCTCTCTCGTGTCTCTCTCTCTCTCTCTCTCTCTCTCTCCGTCTCACTCACTCCATCATGACTTAGGGGAGAACGTTGGTGGACAGAAGCGTCCACACAGCGTCTCTTCTCTCTCTCCCTCTCTCTCGCAATTCAATTCGAGGGCTTTGGAATTCCTTAATAGTGCTAATATTGTTCTCTCTCTCTCTCTCTGTCTCTTTCTCGCCTTCTCTGTCTCTCTCTCTCTCTGTCTGTCTCTCTCTCTCTCTGTCTCTCTCTCTGTCTCGCTCTCTCTCTCTGTCTCTCTGTCTCTCGTTTAACCGGGAGCCGGGGCCGAACCGCAACAATCAGCAGTGTTCTTGTGAGCCGCGCGCTGATTGGCCGCGCGCCGCATCGGGCCGGGGCGACGTGATTGGACCACATCCATCACCGTATTAGCACCAGTGAGACCACAACACAGAGCACTATTCTCCCTCTATCCATCCATCCATCCTCCTCCTCCTCCTCCTCCTCCACAGGCCCGGGAGGCTGCAGAGTCAGAGCAGCCTTAATAAGGAGCTTTGCCTCCCAACGTCTCCGTGTCTCTTAACCCTGTTTACGACCGCGGTGTAATATATTATAATATCTCTCTTTCTCGGCTGCACGGGGCCCTCATTGCCCAAGGTGAACCCACGGCCTGCTAATCACCTGTGTGTGTGTGTGTGTGTGTGTGTGTGTGTGTGTGTGTGTGTGGTGTGTGTGTGTGTGTGTGTGTGTGTGTTTGGTGCCGGCCTGTACACACAACCGCACACAAGTCCTTATGGCTTCGTTTATTACAAAAGGCATTATTATGCGTTCCCATTTCTCAGAAATTATTACGCGCAGCATTCCACCCCCTCCGCATATACACACACACACACACACACACACACACACACACACACACACACACACAAACACACACACACACGTACACACACACACACACACACACACACACACACACACACCCGTAAACACACACACCCGTGTACACACATTCACGCACGCGCACACACACCCAAGCTTCACCACAGGTGGTCCAGACTACACAGCCGACGCGTGTATCTAGCGGCATTACTGTAGCATTGGGCTACAGGAGACACACACAGTAGTCTGTCCAACTTCCAATGATTCTTTTTTATTGTGTGTGTTTGCATTTTCTCATAAATGACTCTGGCTCTGTACCATATTCCACCCGCTCATCAATTTAGAAATATGCGGATTAGTAACAAACACAATCGATGGGGCAATGTGTGTGTATGTATGTATGTATGTATGTATGTATGGACGGAGGTGGACATAGATAACATAGGTACACAGAACATTGACGCTAAAGAAACAGAAAGAAGTAATGTCTCAGTTGATTGATATTGGTCAGAGTTACAACCCACATTCATCTGCATTATCGTGATCACAGGTCCACCGCGTCGTCCGCCGCATTCATTTACAACAACCTCGTGGAAATGAAGAGCAGTGCGGAACAGTGACGAAGAGCAAAGTAAAGGTAATGAAGTTGCAACTTACCTCCTCGACCTGTGTTCTCCCCCTCCTCTCAGGGTCTGTCCGGGCAAAACAGTTCCCCCCAGGATGGAAACGGGGCCACCCAGTATAGTTTGGGCGCCCAATTATTTGGATATTTAGCTTTGGGGTGTAAATGTATATATGAATTACTATTGGAAATATTGTTCAAGGAAATATCATGTTTATATTTACTGTAGTTTTATGTCTCGGCTTTACCCCTTGTGATGGGATAATTTGTGTGATTTCTTAAGGCCTGTGTAGAGGCGGAGTCACCCATCTACAATGTAGGACTCGGCAAATAGAGCTTGATTTTTCTATCCACTTTTCTTGTTGTTGTTCATGCTGAATACATTCAGAAAGGCAGTAATTGGAAGTAGAAATAAAGTTCCTACACACACACACACACACACACACACACACACACACACACACACACACACACACACACACACACACACACACACACACACACACACACACACACACACACACACACACACACACACACACACACACGCGGTCATGGGACCGTCAGTAATAGGCTGCCAAAACAACCGACATTTACCTGCTAACTTTCCACCTGTCATTACCAATAATCCCTCACTTCAGCAGGTAGCGCCCACACACACACACACACACACACACACACAGACACACACAAACATACGCACACATCGACATAGATACAACACACATGCACACCGACACGCATGCATGCACACACACACACACACACACCCACTGAACCACATGTGGTCCCTACCTACACAGAAACCTGTGTGTGCGCGTGTGCGTGTGCGCGTGCGTGTGTGTGTGTGTGTGTGTGTGTGTGTGTGTGTGTGTGTGTGTGTGTGTAGTCCATAGAGTCTAGGTCGTATCTAGGGGTCTGCCTGCAGCATTAATGAGAGCTGGGCTGCAGAAGGCCCCGCGGTGAGCGTTCCTGCGCAGGGTCGAAGTCAAGGACTCTGGAAACAGCCCACAGGGGAGACCACCAGAGCGCTAACGCTAACAGTTCCGCCCCCTGGTGGCTCGGAGTAGCAGGGCACAACATATGTACAGCGAAGTAACTAAAGGAAGACTTCAACAAAAGGTACATAACTAACAAAGCACTGAACTCTGCCACGGTAGAATCGCCTCCAACTGAAGACGTCGAGTATTAAGTCAGAGTATTTATAGGGTGGGACTGTGTGCTTGCTGATCTGGAACCGGTGATGGATGACTGACAGGAACCGAGGTGTGCACATCTGAGGCTAGGAGAGAAGAAGAAGAAGATGGAGACAAGGTGGAGACGACAACAACAACAACAACAACAACAACAAAACACCAAAACAGAACCAAGAGAAGACAGGCCCATACCAAGACATACATACAACATCTCCGTCCCTCACTCACTCACTATATCTCTCTCTCTCTCTCTCTCTCTCTCTCTCTCTCTCTCTCTCTCTCTCTCTCTCTCTCTCTCTCTCTCTCTCTTTCTCTCTCTCTCTCTCTCTCCTCTCTCTCTCTCTCTCTCTCTCTCTCTCTCTCTCTCTCTCTCTCTCCTCTCTCTCTCTCCTCTCTCTCTCCTCTCCTTTCTGACTGCAGGAGGCCTGTCGGGCCAACACTCTCAAATTCTCCCTCAGCACTGC
>PIJE02001853.1:80956-84143 GCA_002895965.2 Coryphaenoides rupestris | reverse complement strand
CCGCTGGCCGGGTCTGACCCTGTCCACGGTGAAGCCGCCCTCCACGCTAAAACCTCCGGCGAGCTGGAGCACCGCCCGCGCCGCCCAGCTGGAGGGGGGGGGGGCGAGGGTCAAGGTGACGCTCCCGAACCTCCACCTGAAAGTCACCTTTACCTCCTCCTCCACCTCCACCTCCCCCTCCTCCTACTCCTCTGCGCCCCCGAGTCCTCCTCACACCACACACACACACCACACACACACACACACACACACACACACACACACACCACACACACACACACACACACACACACACACACACGCACACACACACACACACACATACACACACACACACACACAAAACCCAATATGTAAACTTATTCTTTCCCATAAACAAGCGTGCTCCATCCATCACGGGGCCCCAGAGGGCCCCAGCCAGACAGAGGGCCCCCGGGCGGCTCACCCTGGCCGCCCAGCAGGGGGCAGCGCGGGGAAGGTCGGCCCGGACCACCGCCAAGGAGAGGGGAAATAATCACTCTCATCACTTCACTGACCAGATCTATGGTGTGTGTGTGTGTGTGTGTGTGTGTGTGTGTGTGTGTGTGTGTGTGTGTTTACTCATTTACTCGTGTGTGTGTGTGTGTATGTTGTGGCTGTGTCAGTGTGTGTGTGTGTGTGTGTGTGTGTGTGTGTGTGTACATGTGTGTGTGCGTGTGTGTGTGTGTGTGTGTGTGTGTGTGTGTGTGTGTGTGTGTGTGTGTGTGTGTGTGTGTGTGTGTGTGTGTGTGTGTGTGTGTGTGTGTGTGTGTGTGTGTGTGTGTGTGTGTGTGTGTGTGTGTGCGTGTGTGCATGTGTGTGTGTGTGTGTGTGTGCATGTGTGTGTGTGTGTGCATGTGTGTGTGTGTGTGTGTGCGTGTGTGTTGTGTGTGTGTGTGTGTGTGTTGTTATGTGTCTGCATTGTGTATCATGTATCTAATGTGTCTGCGTGTGTGTGTGTGTGTGTGTGTGTGTTGTTGAGTATATGACTGTTTGTTGTGCTTTGTGCGTTTGTGTGATTCAGTCTATTGAACATGCTCAAATTGACAATGTGGTTTGTGGTTTCACCAGGGAGAAACATACTATCAGCCACACACACACACACACACACACACACACACACACACACACACACACAAATTTTGCCGAGCAAACGTCACTAGTGCTCTCTCTCTCTCTCTCTCTCTCTCTCTCTCTCTCTCTCTCTCTCTCTCTCTCTCTCTCTCTCTCACACACACACCCTCTATCTGTCCTCCGAAGACAGAGATTCACGCACCGCCGGCCCCTCTTCCAGAGCAGGTTATTAATAAGAGCAGTAGCCAGGAGAGCCACTGCTCCGTGGAGAGGAGATGAGGGGGGAGGGAGGGAGGGAGGGAGGGAGGGAAGGAGGAGAGGAAACGAGAGAAGGAAGGAGCAGAGAACGAGGGGGAAGAGAGCGAGGAAAGGAAGAGAGTGGAGGAGGGCAAGGCGAGGGCGAGAGGAGAAAGAGGACAGAAGAAGGGTGGGGAGACAGAGGGGAGGAGAGAGGAGGTGAGGAGAGAAGAGGTGTGAGGAGAGAGGGGAGAGATGGAGAGAGAGAGGTCAGCGAGAGGTGAGGAGAGAGAGAGAGAGAGAAAGAGAGAGAGAGAGAGGGGGGTCAGGGGGAGGGGAAGAGAGAGAGGGGAGGGATTGGAGAAGTGAGGAGAGAGAGAGAGAAAAAGAGAAAGAGAGAGGTCAGAGGGAGGTGAGGAGAGAGAGGAATTGAGGAGGAGAGGTGAGGAGAGGAGAGAGAGAAGAGGTGAGGAGAGAAGCGAAGGAGCGATCATGAGAGGTGGAGAGGTGAGGAGGAGTCTAGAAGAGGATAGACAGGGAGAGAAGAGGAAGAGGAGGAGGAGAAGGAGGAGGAGGAGGGGGGGGAGGAGGAGGAGGAGGAGAGAAAAGGGAGAAACAAAAACAAGAAAGAAGAAGAAAGGAAAACAGCAGTGAGTGAGGAAGGAGGGAGGAGAGGAGGAGGAGGAGGAGGAGAGGGAGGGAGAGGAGGAGGTTTGATGGAGGAGCATCACAGTGGACGCGGCGGTGAGCTTGAGGAAGCTGAGGGGCGGGGCTGAGGCCGCCGCCTAGTGCCGGGACGTTGCCACGGTTACCTACATTGCCACCGCCATAATACGCTGGAGCCGCTGGCCCCCATCTCACACGGGAACAGCAGCGGGCCGCACATGCTCAGTTCGCACCTCGTACCGGCGCCAGAACAGAGCGTGTTGAATTTTTTAGTCGAGTCGATACGGATGTGTTAAGTGTGTGTGTTACACTGTGTCTCTGTGTGTGTGTGTAGTGTTGATCGTGTGTGTAAACTGTGTGTGTGTGTGTTAAATTTTTTATATGAGTGTGTGTGTGTGTGTGTGTGTGTGTGTGTGTGTGTGTGCATGTGTGCGCGTGTGTGTGAGGAGATAAGAATGGTGTCACTAGCTTCTAACCATACCTCATGTTCCTTATCAGCTATAGGGGGGAGGGAGGGGGAGAGAGAGAGGGAGGGAGGGAGGGAGGGAGAGGTAGAGGGAGAGAGAGAACACAGTACAATGAAAATGAAAGAAGAGGAGAAGGAAATAATGGATGGAACTCAAGGGAAGGAGGAAAGAAAAAAGGGAGGGAGGGAGGGGAGGGAGGAGGTAGGGAAAGAGGGAGGGAGGCTTGAAGCTCCACTGCACTAAAAGCTTAAGGGGATGCCAGCTCTCTGTCCTGATTCACCTCACCACCCCCATAACACACACACACACACACACACACACACACACACACACACACACACACACACACACACACACACACACACACACCTCTGTAAGACAAGCACCCAACACTTACAACCATACACCCAACACGGTTCACACTGTGTGTGTGTGTGTGTGTTTCTGACACACAAACTGTGTGTGTGTGTGTGTGTGTGTGTGTGTGTGTGTGTTTCTGAACAGTGTGTGTGTGTGTGTGTGTGTGTGTGTGTGTGTGTGTGTGTTTCTAACACACAAACTGTAAGTTTGTGTGTGTGTGTGTGTGTGTGTGTGTGTGTGTGTGTCTAACACACTAACTGTAAGTTAGTGTGTGTGTGTGTGTGTGTGTTGGGGTCATCAGGACTGTTAAGGATGGGTGGTAATTGAATAATGACAGTGAAGCATCTGATGGATTACCTGTCACT
>PIJE02001853.1:62500-65000 GCA_002895965.2 Coryphaenoides rupestris | reverse complement strand
CTATATATCGAAGTCACAGCAGTAACAGTGAACATATCTGTCAGTGCTTTAACTCAAGCCAGTTTTCTATGTATAATATACCGACCTATACAGGAACAGGCTGATCAAGGATCCAAGTCAAGTTTAGCAGCCAATGTACTCAAAGAGTGGGTTCCTGTTCTCTCTTCTTTATCCCCCTTTAGTAGTACCCCTTTTTAACCCAGCCATCACCGTGCTCCGCGTCACACGCACGCGCTGACCCTACTAAAACTCTTCTACCCAATCCACAAGCAGCTTACTGCGTGGACGATGGAGCCAACACGCAACGCCACAGACGGCACACTTACCATGCGTTGTAGGACGAGAACGCTGCAGTGGTCCCACCTTCGATCATCCCTTCTCAACATGTCTGTTTAGCAGTGCGGTATATCATCCACAACTGAGTGGGCGTTTCAGCCGGAGCGCCCGTCTCAAGAGTTAAGCTGGATCACTTGAGTAACATTAGTAGTTGTCTCATTCATGAACAGGTCGTCCTACTATAATCCTTCACAAACACCTAAGATGCGGACAATAGCTAGGGAGAAGGTGAGAGTAATTATGATAGAAGTAATGTCCTTGACACTTGTGCTCCTCAGCGTCGCTCATCACACACCAGGTGACTGCAGGAGGGGAGAGAGGAGAGAGTCCTGGTCTCTACGCGGCATACGCACAGATTCATATTCATTCATACGTCATAAACTCACATTTCATGTTGATGACACAGCCTCACTTATTGTATAAATATAAAGAAATAAAAGTTTACAAATAAATGATTATATTAATACCTTATTGTAATTTATATTGCACCTTTGTGTTAAAAAGGAGTTGGCATTCCTTTGTCGTGTCGTGTGTTAGAATGTAAGCGTGATGGTTATGGCGTCTGTGTGTTTAGTGGTTTGAAGAGGAGTTCAAAGTGAAGTTATAGTAACGGTATTATCACCGGGAGGTGGTAAATAAACACCAATGGGTCGATAGCGTGGTTTAGAGATAGAGATAGATGATGATAGGTCCTCTGACAAATAAATGAAAATGTAGTAAAAAAAGTCCCACCGGCCATGGGCGCGAGGCGCATCCATAGTTGCCCAACAGAGCCACGTCACCGAAGTACATCACCTGCAGACCAATGTGCGCGAAGCCAAGATATTAAAAAAACAACACCACTCAAAAAATCTACCAAGAATAAGAGAATCCCAAATTGCACAAAAAGTTTTTAACTCACTGTTTATACTCACGTGTAAATATGTGAAGTTACAATAAAATACTTGAAACTTGAAACTTGAAACACAGAAACAACATCTGTGTGTGTGTGTGTGTGTGTGTGTGTGTGTGTGTGTGTGTTACCCCCTCCGCCCTACAGACGGACAGCTGGTGTGTGTGTGTGACAGTCCCGAGTGCCTCCAGACCAACCAGTGTCACGGCACTCGCTGCTTCTCCTCGGTGAAGCTGAGCCGTGGGGGTGGAGGCGGAGGCGGAGGCGCAGGTGGTGCAGGCGTGGTGGAGCTGCACCAGGGCTGCTTCCAGGAGAAGGAGAAGGTGGAGCTGCACTGCTTCACGCCGCCCTCCGTCTACCAGGCCATCGCCTGCTGCGCCGAGGACATGTGCAACAGCAACGTGACGCGCAGCTCCATGGCACCGCTGCTGCTGTCAGGTACACCGGCCCGGCCTGCGATGTGCGTACACCGGGGCAGGCAGCCCCATGGCGCCCTCTAGTGGACCGGATGTCTTCTGACAGCCAGTACTGCTCATTCAGGCCATTGATAAATCAGCTACACCTGCAGGCTCAGCTGTACAGTCTGAGGGGGTCACCAGTCAGTCACTCTCTTGGCTGCTCTGCTCGTAGCAACACCACCATGAGTCGAACATCACAATTCGATTCAAAACTATTCCCGATTCAAAGTCAATTCTCAATTCAGTACTCATTTCAGGGCAGAGGAAAGCGTGTATACAATTATGTCATTTTTATATTTGAAAAAGCTTCAAATCAACTGAGCAATAATGTAAACACACAAAGGCAAACCTAGGACAAAAAGGGGAAAAGAAATAACCCAAATTCACAGAGGGGGCTTTTATTTTGTTTTTATCCTACACCACTTACTTCAGATAGACCTCAGAGGTTTGGGCCTGTACTCCCTGTCTAAAGGGTCCCTATTGAGGTCAGCAGTTACCCCGATGACCGCCCCCCCCCCCACTGCTCACTGCTCTAGATCCTGACCCATGTCTCGCTTCTTGTCCTCCCCCCACAGCTCCAGAGGGTGAGCTGGTGCGTTACCGCGTGGAGACCTTGGCCCTGCTGGTCCTGGGCCCCATGGTGGTGCTGGGCCTGCTGTCCGTGGTGTCCGTGTTGGCCTGCAGGGGGCTCCACCACGGGCGCCTGCAGAGGCTGCAGGAGTTCGACACGGAGCAGGGCACCGTGGACGGCCTCATCACCTCCAACACAGGAGACAGCACTCTGGCAGTAAGGAGGGAGACGCCGCTGATTTTT
>PIJE02001853.1:20000-57500 GCA_002895965.2 Coryphaenoides rupestris | reverse complement strand
AGATATAGACAGAGAGACAGACAGAGAGAGAGAGAGACACAGACGGATAGAGACAGGGAGAGACAGACACACAGATAGACAGACAAGAGACACTGCTTTAACACCATGAAACATGAAGCCACCAAGACCCTATTTATAAACTATGGGTACCCAAAAACGGTGGTTAAAATACTTATAGGCAAGTTGACTTTTCACATAATTTGTCTATATATCAATAATTGAATTTCCCCATGACTGCATATAAGATGATCAAATCACAATCATCTTTATTGCCTTAGTTTTTGCAAACAAGGAATGTGCTTTTGTGCAATTGGTGCATAACATTGAATAGTACACAGACACAGACACAGACACACACACACACACACACACGGCGGGGGTCCCTCACCGACGTGTCCGTAGCCCACCACGTTCTTGGCGCGCCCACCCAGGTGGTCCCGCATGGCGGTGACCAGCGGGTAGATCTGCTCCACGGGCAGCGACACGTCGTACTTGTAGGTGAAGCCGTCGTGGGTCAGAGCCTCGGTCACACGCTCGCGCAGAGACCAGAGCGCCTGCGCGCACACACATGTACACACACACACACACACACACACACACACACACGTTTGGAATGTCAGTCAGAATACTTTGGTATTTGACGTGGCAAGGTGCGGCCGCATTCTCACATCACATGCATTGGTGTTGCACAGGAATGCATTTGCAACAGCAACAGGATCGACAACCACAACATCGTCACCAACACACCTTGACCTTTGCGTCTTCGGTTGCCACGGTTCCGTCGGTGACCAGCGATGACGTCATCGCCTCCTCCAGGAAGCCGTGGAGCTTCTCCTCGTCGTGGGCGGAGTTTGACCCCGACGTTTCTATGACGATGTAGAACGGGCAGTCTGCGGGGAGGGAGGAGCCTATTCAGTCATCTTCCATTGCAGTGCGGGACTTGCCAGTGGACCACTCTATTGGCAAAACTCATATTCATAGTCACATTCAATCATTCATAACCTTTTAACAAAATTAGTCATATGAAGATGAACCAACGACTGAGATCCTTATCGAATAATGATAAAAATTATTGGCTTTTTATTAAAAGAATGAAATCACATTTAGCTTTACCAAACTACTGAACCGTAGATTTAAACCAAAACTGTATTCTCATTCTTTTGGCTTCTCATCCACACTAAGACGCTGTTTCACGTCACTGAAAATGAAGCTTTTGAAACTCCGTTTTCTGAGTATTCGTATCGAGTGGTGAAACGGTGGTTTCCCAGAACGGTGACATCATGACCTACATGACTATTGTTTGTTGTTTCACACACGCACCCGTGGTCTTACCTGTGATGGGGTTGGGTAGTTTCAGGTGTGTGTTCAGCAGTCCCATGCACGCCGCGTCCAGGAACTCGAAGGCAGACAGGATCTCTCCCAGCATGCCTTTGCAGAGCTGGAAAGTCCCCAGCAGCTGGTCAAACGTCTCGCAGCCTGGAGGAACATGCATGTGTTGGGACACGTGTCCAAACAACAGACTGCGAGTCACTACAGACAATCATCTCTTCTGAATGACCAAACTGCAAATGGATAAGACGGGGACAGGGGAGAGGGGAGTGGCCATGATTGTAGGCCCCAGTACCCAGGAAGGCTACGTTGACGGCGCCGGGTTTACGGGGACACAGGATGGACACGGCGGTGATGACGCCCAGCGTGCCCTCGGACCCGATGAACAGCTGCTTGAGGTCATATCCTGTGTTGTCCTTCCGCAGGGTGGCCAGGCAGTCCAGCACCCGCCCGTCTGCCAACACCTGGATAGAGAGACAGAGAGAGAGAGACAGAGAGAGAGAGAGAGAGAGAGAGACAAAGAGAGACAGAGAGAGTCAAGATTTCTTTATTGCCATGTGTAACAAGTACAATGGAATGCTTACTCCCCATTCACTCCCGCAGTATTTCTTCTAAACACTAAATCTACGGAGCGTTACCACTTCCAGGCCCAGGACGGTGCCCCTCAGCGAGCCGTATCTCAGCAGCCGGAGGCCCCCCGCGTTGGTGGCCACGTTGCCCCCGATGTGACAGCTGCCCTTGGCGCCCAGATCCAGGGGCATGATGAAGTCCTTCTCCTCCAGGTACCGGGAGAGGTTCTCCAGCACACAGCCCGCCTGGCACGTCAGAATACCTGAGAGACGAGAGAGATGAATGAATCACAGTCGCGGGCCTCAAAGGGCTTCGCGGCGCAAAACACAAACGTACGTAAAACACGACACGTTCAGGACCAACGGGAAGGTGCCCACCGGAGACGCGGTCGAAACGCAGGACGTGGTTCATGAGCGCCGTGGAGAGGATGATCTCGTCGTGGACCGGGACGCTGCCCCCGACCAGACCCGTGTTGCCCCCCTGTGGGGTCACCGCCAGGTTGCGGCCGTTACAATACCTACCAGGAGGGGGCGTGGTTGTGCCGTTCAAACAACAACAACAACAACAAGAACAAGTGGAGGTGTTGGGTCCATCCATCCATCCATCCATCCATTCATTCATCCATCCATTCATGTAGTGTTCATTCACTATCTCACCGCAGTATTTCAGACACCTGCGCCGTGGTCTGAGGTCTGAGCAGCAACTCACCGTGACCTGGATGGCGGGACGTGGACACATTTATTTTTAATCAATCAATCAATCAATCAATCAATCAATCAATCAATCGTCTATTCATGACACCGTTACACACACACACACACACACACAAGGCGTTACGTTATGATCGACACCTCTGATCACCTCTGACGGACTTGAGCCAGTCCACGTTGTGCGCCTCCAGTAAGTCCGGGTCGGTGACGGTCCCCCCGTCAGGCAGCGTGTCCCTGAAGAACGACAGATCCTCCGGGAGCAGCCGGGAGAAGGCTCTCCTCTCCGGGGCCGACGACGACGACGACGCCGCCGCCGCGCCGGAGTGGAGGTGTCGGTGGTGTCTGGGGGTCGCGGGGGGACGGAGTGTGTGGACGCCGACGGCTCGACGCAACAATAACAGTAAGGAGCTCATGGACGCGGTGACGGCGCTCCTCGGTCTGCCGACACTTGTGCGGAAAACGACGTCCATGCTCGGGGAGGAGTGGGGGTGTGTGTGTGTGTGTGTGTGTGTGTGGGTGTCTGCAGGACCGCGGTGTCGTTGTCATCGTCCCCCGCAAATACGTGCTCAAGTTCGGACACAACAAGAGTCGCGGTCACTCCATACACGGTGGGTGAGAGGTCACGTCACGACACGACACGACACACAACCGGCCAATCGGAATCGCCCGCGATGGATCTCTGAGCCAATGGGAGAGCACGTCGTCGCGGTGGGAGCCAATGGGAGAGCACGTCGTCGCGGTGGGGAGCCAATAGGAAAGGAAGCACGCCGCGTTTACGGTGATTAAGTGAAAGTTAATGAGCGCCGAGAGAAGACTCATTAGCGCTGAATGAACACAGTAAATAAAATGTGTTATTTATGTTCTTTGATTTTTATCATTGAAGCCCAGTTTGGTTTGTGGGAGAAAAAAAAAATCCATTCTTATTATGACACATTAATGAACACACAGATGAATCCAGCATCAAGAAATCAAATAATTTATTTTAATACTCAATAGGAAACAGGAGAAAAACAACGCTGAAGAACATGCAAGGTCAAACTGCGTTTTTTCGGCGGGCTGGCAGGTCACTCAGGGGCCCGGCGGTGCAGAATCGCTGCTGGTCGTAGACGGAGATGAGCTTCTTGATGTGGGCCAGCTTGTTGTGGAGGTGCTCACAGCGCACCTTGTCCTGGTTGTAGTTCGGATTGGACTAGAAAGTTAAATAAAGCTTTTTGTAAAACTTTTTTTTGTTTTAAAAGGGCACATATATTACGCCACCAGGTGTGAGTTGTCACTCGCCATTGACAGCACAAGTGGGAATGTCCACCAAGATGTATGATGACTAGATCAGTCTACCGGCCTAACCCTACCCAGTGTAGTGTACCGGACTGGTAAACTGATCTCAGTCAGCGTACATCTTGGTGGACGTTCCCACTTGTGATGTCAATGGCGAGTCACACTCACACCTGGTGGCATAATATGTCCCCTTTAAATATGTTTGAAATAATTTGTACACATACACAGCGTTTGCTTCTCAAAACGGGATAAAATAAAGACATGATTACCTTTTTAATTTTGCGGTATTCTTGCAGAATCTGATTGCGAATAGTCTGCAAACAAAGCGTTGTGAGGGATGAAGTTAGATTAACCGTGATATGCAATCTCTTAAAAAAAAAAAAAAACATCACTACTAGTAGAACATTTCTGACCTTTTCAGCTTATTTCAAATACATGGCATTTACAAAAACATAAAAGCCTTTAAAAAGTAAAGTGGCAATTCATTCATCAACTTTTTCCATTAACTTACTAATCATTAATCATTGAGCCTATAAAATGGCAAATTGTAGTGACTTGCTTGCTTTCTCCCGAAATGCAGCCAAGAAGTATGCATTATTGTCATTATTTTAAAGCAAGGAAAATATCAAAATATTGAAATTAGCGACAAATGCTGACACTTATTTCATAAACGCCCAACAGTGTTCGAGTTAGCGACCGCCTCACTACGCTAGCTTGTATGTAATGTCAGTAGACAGTCACGCTACGCTAGCTTGTATTTCCTGACAGTTCCGCTACGCTAGCTACCTTGTACTTGCTGGAGCCGCGGCGGAGCTTCTGCAGCTGTGTGTTGAGCTTCATGAACTGCCGCGTGACGCCGTCAATGTGTGCGTGGAGCCCGCGGTACTCGCTGTACTCCTCGTTGAAGTCCTGCTTGTAGCTCAGACGCTGCTCCTGGCCGCAGATCACCGTGTACGCCCTGCGCAGAGGAGGAGCAGGGTGGAGGAGGAGGCGAAGCGGGGTGGGGGGAGTGGATGAGTGAAAGAGGTGGTGGAGGAGGAGGAGGAGGATGGAGAAGATTGAGGAGGTGGAGGGGGATTGGGGAGGAGGGAGAAGGAGGTGGGGGAGGAAGAGGAGAAGGAATTGTGTAAACAAATTCCTCTATTTTACCACCAGGTGTGAGGCTGATTACAAAGATAGCTTAAAAAGCTATCCACTGGTGACATCACAAGTGGGCGTGTCCACTCAGGTGCACGATAGACAGACCAACTCCCCGGGGAGTCACCTCCCTGGTGGACTGTACCAACTGGGCAGGCTGGTTGAGCTGTCCATCATGCATCTGGGTGGACACACCCATTTGTGATGAGGTTCATTCATTTAAATAAAATAAATACATTGATGCATTGTCTCATCAACGCACACAGGTTAAACCAGCCGTCAGCACACAAACAACTACAAACTCTGCAATAAGCCAGTTTATTCAACATAACAATTTCACCGTTCAGAATGGCCCTATGTTATGAAGTTATGTGTTATGTGACAATAAAACACTTTGATTTTGATCAGCAGAGTACCGGGGCCTATGATGATGATGTCACCAGCGTCCACAACAAGCGACCTCTCTACTTACGACAGGTAGTCCGTCATGTTGCTGGCAGAGCGCAGCACACCTGAGTCACGCACGGTTCCACGGGCGTCTGGGGAGGCAGTGGAGACACAGTGAGTCATTCACACTCCACAGAAGAATAGAAGCAACGTCTTCCGCTGCTGCCGGAGCATTAAGCAACCATGCCGTCAGCCTTTCAACGACTTCCTTCCTTCAGAGGAGGAGGAGAGAGGGACTGCTAGGAGCTGGTAGGTGGTGTGCTTCATAAAACACACTCTTATGCCCCCATTCACTCTCCTAAGACCTTTCAAATGTGTGCTTTTCAATGGAGGAAGGTATAATCATGTGTATGATATTATTATGATTACCGTTATAATGATGATTGATTATTATGATTGTGATTGTTGTGATTATTATGATGATTATGATTATTAGTATTATTATATTGTTATTATACCGTTTCCTATGCTACATGAAGATGTTTACATGTGTAGCTTTAGATATCGAGCAGCCTCAGTAATATGAGTAATAGTTTATTAATATGTAATATGTTTATTCTTATGGATGCTGTGATCAGGATGTTTCTACCTGTACAGTCAGAGGTCACTTTGCTCTTCAGGTCTCCTTTCTTCTCCTCCTTGTCTCGACTCCTCACCTTCTCCTGATGACAATAACATGAATGCAAGAATACAAGTTAATAAAAACGAGACAACAAATATGACCATATCCTCCACACCGCACAGTGCATGCAACACAGTGTGCACAAGACCAAAACAATAATAATGCTAGTAAGGGTTGTCTGGGGGCCCCAGCCGTCACCTGCTCTCTGTCTCGGTGTTTGCTCCTCCTCCTCCTCCTCTTCATCCGTCGCTCTGCCTGGGGGCCGTCGGGGCGAGGAGGAGGAGGAGCAGCGGGAGCCTGGGGTGGAGGCCCTGGCTGGGGGAGCGGGGCGGGGCTCTCCCTGGGACCCGGAGGAGAGCAGGAGGAGAAGCAGTTGGGCTGCAGTCTCTCAGAGACCTCCTCCTCCCTCTCCTTCTCCTCCTCCTCCTCCTCTTCTTCCTGCTGCTTGTAGATGGCTGACAGGGAGTCTGAGAGCCGCCGTGTGTCCAGCACACCTCCCCTTCGATTGTTGTTATTGTTGTTGTTTTTGTCATCTTCCGTTGTCACGGTGACATCTCCTCCCGCCTCCAGTTGGTTGTCGGATCGTGCGGGGCGTTTCCGTGGCGGGGGGTTGTCTCCCGTCGCTACGGCAACCCCCCGGCCGCAGGAGACACGGGACACCCGTGGCTTATTGTTGGCCGCGGCGGTGCTGGGGGCATTCTCCTCCCCCAGGGGGGTGTGCTTGTGGGGGTGCTCTTCCCCCAGGGGGGAGTGCTTGTGGGGGTGCTCTTCCCCCAGGGGGGTGTGCTTGTGGGGGTGCTCTTCCCCCAGGGGGGTGTGTTTGTGGGGGCGCTCTTCCCCCAGGGGGGTGTGCTTGTGGGGGCGCTCCATCCCCAGGGGGGACTGCTTGTGGGGGCGTGCGGGGGAGGAGTTGGGGGTGTCGCGCAGCGGGCTGACCTGGGTCTCTGGGACGGACAGGAGGTTCTTGTGGGGTTTGACGAGTCGTCTGCACAGAGATAAGATAAGATGAGATGAGATGAGATAAGATGAGATAGATGGAGAGCGGGTAGACAGCAGGTGCTCTGCAGGTGGGCGTGGCTCTTGGCTACCTGACCAGGATCCTGCGCAGGAGCTGCTGGTCCCCGAGGCTGTAGCCCGGCCAGTCCTTCTGCAGCTCAGAGTACAGGCGGTCCCTCAGTACCGTGGTGCCGTCTCTGCTGCTCACCTGGCCGACCTGGGCTCACCCAAAACACACACACACACACACACACAACAATGGGAAAACGTACGCCAGAAAGACTCCCAGAATGTCCTGCGCACACCAATCAAATCACAGTGCAACCTGTTAACATCTAGTCACAACAAGCATCAAGAGACTTGTCAACAGAAGACAAGGACAGACAGACAGAGACAGGAAGACAGACAGGCAGACTGAGACAGACAGAAAGACAGATAGGCAGACAGAAAGACAGACAGGCATACTGAGACAGACAGTCAGACAGACAAGCAGACTGAGACAGACAGACAGAGACAGACAGACAGACCGAGACAGAAAGACAGATATACAGACAGAGAGAGAGACGGACCAAGACAGAAAGACAGACAGACTGAGACAACAAGACAAAGACAGACCGAGACTAGCACAACAAATTAGCATTAGCATTAGCATGAGCTACCTCGAGCAGCAGCGTGTCCAGTGAGTCCTTTTCGCCGTCCGTCAGTCCGTCCTGCCGCAGCCGGAGGAGGAGCTCCGGCCTCCGGTACGGACGCACGGCCAGCAGGTGCACCAGCCTCTCCCGGAGCGGCCTCTTGTCCACCTCCACCCCCGGCCCCGGCCCCGGCCCCGCCCCCAGCCTCGCCCTGGCGCTCCGGCCTCCTCCTCCTCCCCCCGAGAGAGAGGACCTCCTCCTCCCCAGCAGGGAGCGGGTGTTGGTGGAGCGGGGCCGGGCCAGGCTGACCAGGGCCGGCCCCGGGGCCCGCACCGTCACCCTCTTCTCTGGAGAGAGGGAGGAGAGAGCGGCAGACGTTAGCAGGTTAGCAGTCGGAATCACTCTTCAAATCGTGAATTTTTTCACTGCTTATTTTTTATATACTGTATGTTAGATTTTTGTGCATTTTTTTTCGAATTTCTATATTATTACTTTCTGTTTAATGTTCATGCACCAATTTCACAAAGAGGTTGCTAAGATGATAAGACTGTTTCCCTTCCGTCTGAACAGGCGAGACAATCTATACTGAATCTAGATTGAGGAAAGAGAGGTTGTTGTCGCCTCATATAAACAAATATGTTTTTTAATCTGGATAATTCAAATTCAAAAGTGGTTGTATGATTCAGACATTTTCTCTATTCTCATCTTTATGTACCACAGTGATATATTGCTGTCTCTTTCAACAAAGGTACTCTTTGTATGTCGCTTTGGATAAAAGAGTCTGCCAAATGCCCTAAATGTAAATGTTAATATTTCTCTCATGTAGACAGGGTCATCATTAGATACGTGTACTTATCATGGACTATACTTTTTGTTCATGACTGCTTAGCTGACAGAAAATGAATACTATTCACTATTTAGCACACAAGCAACATGCCTGCGCTCGTTCGCTCGCTCACCACTTCCTGGACACGCGTATGCACGCACACGTACACATACACGCACACATACACGTACATGCACACGCACACGTACACATACACGCACACATACACGTACACATACACGTACACATACATACACGCACACATACACGCAGGCTCTGAAGGCCCACAGGAAATAACCTCCTTACATCAGTGAAACTTTCAGTGAGTAAAGGGAAATTATGTGTGCCACGCATCGTAGACAACAGCGGTATCGTTGTCGTGTACGAGCGCGGATGTGTTTCACAGGATGTGGCTTCTCTGGTCAAGACATTAAAAAGAGGAAACACCAGAGAAAAAAACGACTGACTCACTGCTTTTGGTAAAAAGGTGTGTGTGTGTGTGTGTGAATGAATATGAATATTCATGCTTCCATGTTTGTCATCAATGTAATGTTGCCCCTTTTTTAGAAAAACATTATTCATAGGAGTCAACCGTGACAGATGGCGATGTCTATCACACACACACACACACACACACACACACACACACACACACACACACACACACACACACACACACACACACACACACACACACACACACACACACACACACACACACACACACACACACACACACACACACACACACACTTTTGTTTTGTTCATTAACAGGTCATGTAACACGAGGAGCAGGAAGTACTCATACATACTATACAATTATACTCAGGAGGTAATTTTTTCAGGGTTGAGACTATTGGTACAAGACCAACCATGGACCGGTTTGGACCAATAAAATCACTAATTACTACTTTCGATTACAGCATGCATCAAACGTCTTATTGGTGAGTGGTGAAGGATTGTTTCTAGATATATCTTCCACTGAATGTTCGATGAATGAAAGGGAAGTAATTGGCAGAACGTGGAGCCAAGTACGGGAGTCTACCATTAATAGTCAACTGTCATATTTTAACATCCGACATGACGTCAGACTTTGACGGTCGTGCAAAAAGAGGTGACTCAATTGTTCCCAGTCGGCTAAAAGTCATGCATCGAAAATGCTTTTCATGAGTGTCTTCATTTATTATTCATCATCAGAGGTTAGATAGAACAGTGACACAAGCAAAACATAACAGAAAATGAATTCAGGCATTCTGTTTGCTCAGAAAAATATACGTATTATATATCAAATATAATATAATACGTGTCTCAGTGTCACCTCAGAGTGTATCAGATGGACACATACAGCTCTAATAAAGTCTACATTTTCCTAAAGAAAGTTCTAGGGACCCCGGCCTTCAGGGCTGGCAGTGAGCCTGTTGTAAAGTCATCTGTCGTGTCTACCAAATTCATGTTGTTTAACATAAGTCAGCACTATATGTTTCGTGTTACATCCAGTTGTCCAGTGTGTGGCCCTTTGCTTACTTTATCCAAGTCTGTGTCCAAGTCATTCAGGTCCTCCAGAATTGTTGTTTGCCAACCTCTGATATAGTCTAAACCTGATTACAGATGACCGATTACCCAATTTCCACAAAAGCACATTCCTTTTTTGTAAAAACTATGGGAATAAACCTGATTCTGATGTTGATTAGTTGAAGTAAAATAACCAATTGTTTCAATGGGCAATGAAAGTAAACGAAGCCCAACGTCTCTCTGTAGGCGTCCTTGAGCAAGATGCCCCTCACCCCTACCTGCTCCTAGTAATGACATCACGTGCATCGACAAATAGAATGGACCGCAAGTCACTTTGGATAAAGGCATCTGCTAAATAGTAAATAGATATTAAATAGATAGGAGTGGTCAAGAGGGAGGTGACGATGACTACATTGTTGTCGGAAACAACATACAAAAGTACATAAAAAAACCCCAAAACAAATGTACTAATAATAGTCCACTAAACTCCTGCTTACTCTGCACACGGACGCCATCTTTGATGATGATGGCGGCCCTCTTGCGCGTCTCCTCCTCCACCTGCGCCATGTTCTGCCACGCCTTCTGGTACGAGTCGTCCGTGGCGTTAACCGTCAGACGCCGCTGGACCAGACCCATGCAGGACAGCTGCCCGGCACCGGCCGCACTGGTACCAGAGAAGAGACCGTTAGCCACCGCACCCAAGGCCTCAGAAGTGTTCTGAGATCCGAAAAAAATAAATAAAAATAAAAAAATCGGACGTCCGAATCCGACTTCTACCATGTATAGTTCCACAGAACTGGCTGATATTGAGGCGGTACTAGAGTATAGGAGGCTGTCCGTCAACCTAGGGAGGCGGAGTAAAAGTCCTGGTGAGATCTGGCACAGGGCTTTTCAGAGACACAGGATTCGGAGAGTGACTTTTCCGAACTGCGGTCGCCAAAAGAAGGAAAAGAACCCAGCAGAAGCGTCGGAGGCCGGTTTCCAACGCATTTTGGAAGAAGCATACAGAGGCCTTTAAGATTTGGATCTTATGCTGATCTAGTGGCTTCGCTCCTGCTATCTGCTACCCTAAAGTCCGAACTCCGGGCTGAATTGGGGGGAAAGGATGTTTGTTCGATGCCCCCCCCCCCACCCCCCACCCCCCTCTGCTTGGAATCAGTTGCTAAATGACCTGAACCTTAGGGAGCTGCTCTCACTGGTTCAAGGCCATTTTAAATGACTTGGGAGGCAAATGTAGCTGCATACGTTTTGATTGATTGATTCATATATCGCCCCTGTTTGGTCCCTGGCGTGATGACTTTTGATATTTCATGATTCTGTCATTTTTTTATTTTATTTTCATGTTATATAAGTATGTCTGCAACCGTGTTAGCTGTGCTGCTTGCCTGCCTGTATATTAAAGATTTTTTTATGTTTTGTAATCAAGGGTCTCCCTCAATGTGTCTTAAACTGCTATTACAATTTCATTACATGACAATGATAATCATATGTCCAGGTCTATTATGGACAAAAGATCAATTAAAGCAACACAATATAGCCTGTTTGGTTGTGTATTTGGCGTAGTTTTTGCTCTGTGTACATTATGCCAGGGGTGGACTGCCAATGGAACAGACATGAATTCAATGACATGAATGAGTTGTTATCATTCGGACCAAGCGGAGCCTAAACTTCCCTGGTCTTCAATTCTACATGAAGTAAACTTCCACTTCCAGCTGGAGGTGACCTATATAGAACCTGGGTTTTTCCCCGGTCGGCAACCACGACATTAGTGAGAAGTTGTAGTCACCACGGAAACCAAGAACGACCATATTTGGAAGTTCCATACAACTCAAGCCGACGCGGAAAGTTCAGAGAAAACCAACTGTCTAACTATATAGCCATAGATACATCTGTGAATCGATTCTGGCGTCTGCAGTCAAGCAATACTGAAAGGTCACAATAATAAATAAAAACTACAAATTAAAACATTATGAAAACGTGTGTTTTGTGAGCCAGTTTACATTAAAATCTAATTAGAAACACATCTCAGCAATTGCTGTATTATTTTTTGGTTTTTTTACCCAATATTAATTTAATCTATGATCTGATAATTGCAATGAATAATCCCACTGACAAAAACGAAATAATCCCAGTCACAATATCAGACCAAATAATCGTAAATATAATTGTGGTCAACTCATTTCCATGTCCCTCCACACACACCTTGCACACCTTGCCACTAGCTCAGTTCAGGTGTGTCCGGGGGGCCGGGATCGTCCACCTGTACGGCTGGGACTGGCTGACTGTTATGGCTTTAGCTTCATTGTGTGATTATAGAATAATCAAATGAGGGAGTGTGGTGGAAAAATACCACATTGGCCATTTACAGGCAACTTGCCCTCATCTTATCTCATCATATCATTGAGGGGACCCCTGCTGTGAACAGTTACTGGCAAATTCTTAATTCTTAATGTCATGTCCAATAATATTTCACTTCATTTATGCCGAATTGTTTTCGCCGTCGGAATATCTTATCTTGCCCACATATTTGTATATTTAATATTTGCATATCCCTTAGTTATTTTATCAATCTGTGGTTTTCCTTGTTTTATTGTACTGTATCGCTATGCAACCTGGCACAAGAATTTCCTTCGGGATTAATAAAGTTCTATTCTATTCTATTCTATTCTATTCTATTAGCCCCGCGTGTGCTCAGTAGCGCCGGTGTCTCACCTGGTGGCCACCTGGCGCACGCAGTCGAAGCTCCCGTGGGGATCCACGTTGGTCAGGCTGAAGGTGAACGTCCTCTTGTCCCCGCCGCCCTCCGGACACGGAACAGTGATCCTCTGACGCCACGGACGACACCCAGGAGAGGAGAGGCAGAGGTTAGCATAACGTTGTTTTGAATCTGTATTGATATATTTGAGTAAAATATGTTTTGTCAATGAAAATCAGAGAATAATAGTAACACATTTTATTTATGGAGCGCTTTTCTAAATACTCAGACACTTTACAAAATGATCTAAAAAGAAAACAACATACTAAAAGCATAAAATACACAGGCAGCATTAATCACACATTAAAAGCAGTTCTGAAGAGGTGAGTTCTGAGTAGAGATTTGAAATAGAGGACTTCTGACTTTCTGTCTTTCTGTCCGTATCTTTCATGGTTAGCTACTATTAAGTATTGTTAATAAATATTGCCGCCATGTTGTTATAACATCGGGTTATCAAACAGGCTGCAGAACCCAGGGCTGGTTAGTCTCTCAGGAGGGGCGGACAGGAACAGAAGAGAGGATTTTCACTTGAAGTCGTCCCATTAAAGATTCACAGTTCCACATGCTGGGTTTTTGTCTTACCCCTTGGTCACCCGCAAAGCAGATCACAGGGTGGGAGAGTGGGCTCTGCGAGTAACACACACACACACACACACAGACAGAGACAGAGTGTTGAGTCACATAGGAAGTGAAACAGAATGTGTCACAGGAGCTACACACGGAGGAACTGTGTACACACACACACACAATGACAGCATCAAATGGTCAATTCATTGATAAGTCAATCAACAGATGATGAATAGTTGATAATCAAATCATTGGGTCAGTCATGAATCAAGTCAAAGTATCTAAACATCTGTGTGTGTGTGTGTGTGTGTGTGTGTGTGTGTGTGTGTGTGTGTGTATAGAAAACTTGGACACTTGTGTTTAAAGTTAAAGTTTTGTCCCTTTCAGACACCAATGTATTAATGGCGCAAGTCGCTCCTGAATGAAAACATTGAATGTCTAAATACACAGTAAACAGTGATCGGTGATAAGTAGGAACAGTATTAGGAAACGCCTGGTGTTCGACCTGTTAGGACCTGCGCACACGCACACGCACACACACACACACACACACACACACACACACACACACAGCCCTGCCAACATTAGGGCGAGGAGGAGGGTTTTGATTGGCAGGTAAACTGGGCCAATTCTCTCTTGAGACTAAAGTTAGAATGATATCGACCAGAAAGTGCACACATGGTAGGTCAGCGTGTGTGTGTGTGTGTGTGGTGTGTGTGTGTGTGTGTGTGTGTGTGTGTGTGTGTGTCATGGGACTGTCCAGTGAGTGTTTTCCAGCTCATGCTACTTTGCCCCCCAGAAGGTGTCTGGCCTGAGAGGATGAGCATGGGCATGGTTTTGTCGTGCTGCTGCTGCTGCTGGTGGTGGTGGTGGTGGTGGTGGTGGTGGTTACCCTACACTAGAAACCGATGTCTGGGTGGTTTTTAAAGTTTCTTTTAATCTGCTGCTTTGAGGTTTTCTGTGGGCTTTACTCGGAATGAGCTGACTGGAACAAGAGGAAGTGGGGAGACGGTGGGGTCATTGTTGGCTACTATCAGTCAGGCAGTCAGGCAGTCAGTCGGTCCGAATTCAAAGTGAACGGAGCTACTATCCTGTCATAGCTACCATGCTGTACTGTGGTCATAGTTTGCATAGTTATTCATTCTGTTAAAAGACATTAAAGTACAACCGATACACACCATTTCATACACACACACACACACACACACACACACACGTTTCCGCATTGCATTATTATTATGCAACATGACGATCGCGTCCAACATACAGGCGGTGAGGAGAAGGAGGAGGAGGAGGAGGAGGAGGAGGCATCTTCCTCATTTCCCAAGTTCACCATGAATGAAAGGCAGGGACGGGAAGGGAAGGGGGTGGGGGGTCAGGGGGAAATGACGGCTCACATGGAGAGAGACACACACACACATATATATACACACACACACACACACACACACGCACGTAAGACACGATTCACTCACACACACACACACACACACACACACACACACACACGCTTTAACTTTAAAGATTCACCACAACCACCACAACACCAACAACCACCACAACAACAACAACAACAACAACAACAACAATAACAACAACATACCTGGCGGAGCGCGCGCTGGTACGTGTCGAAGGCTCTCGCCGCGCTGTCAGTCAGCTTGACGTGAAACACCGAGACGACGCCGCCGCTGCCGCTGACGCCGCCAGCCGCCAGTCCGTAACACTGGTTCTCCCGCAGCACCGACATCACGGACACTACCACCACCACCACCACCACGACCACGACGACGACGACGACCAGTCTACCCCGCCAAACACACGGGGAGAGAGACACAGGAAAAGGCTTGCGAGAGAGTGTGTGTGTGTGTGTCTCCACTCTCTCTCCACCGCGCGCAATTCTAGAGTGGGTCGGCGTGACGTCACGTGGTCAGGCCCTCACCCCATTGGTCAGGAAATTAAATAAAAAGCGCCGCACGTCTCTCTCTCTCCCGCGCTCTGCTTACGCAACGTCTGTCTTCGCCGAGACGTCAGTCAACGCTATTCACTTATATTTGCTTTTCTTCTACAATATCGGGGTGTGCTCTTGAAAGGGCTTTTAAAACCTGCCATTGTGTTTCGCTTTACTCGTTGCTTGTGTGATTGTCATGTATTTTGTCATTTATTTTGTTTATTTATTTGTTGACTTTTATTTTGTTTCTCAATTGTTATTTTATTTACCGGTGCCCTATCATAGTTACGATAGATGATAGACGTACGATGTCTACGACTTTGTGTAATTCAATAGTAATAATAATAATAATAATAATAATAAACACTTTGTCTTTCTTTCCGTCTGTCAGTCTGGCTGTCTATCGTGCTTTCTGTCTGTATGTCTGGCTGTCTGCGGTGCTTTCTGTCTGGCTGGCTGGCTGTCAGTCTGGCTGTCTGTCGTGCTTTCTGTCTGGCTGTCTGTCGTGCTTTCTGTCTGTCTGGCTGTCTGTCGTGCTTTCTGTCTGGCTGTCTGTCGTGCTTTCTGTCTGTCTGGCTGTCTGTCATGCTTTCTGTCTGTCTGGCTGTCTGTCGTGCTTTCTGTCTGGCTGTCTGTCGTGCTTTCTGTCTGGCTGTCTGTCGTGCTTTCTGTCTGTCATGCTTTCTGTCTGGCTGTCTGTCGTGCTTTCTGTCTGGCTGTCTGTTGTGCTTTCTGTCTGTCTGGCTGTCTGTCGTGCTTTCTGTCTGTCAGTCTGGCTGTCTGTCTGGCTGTCTGTCGTGCTTTCTGGCTGTCAGTCTGGCTGTCTGTCGTGCTTTCTGTCTGGCTGTCTGTCGTGTTTTCTCTCTCACTGTATCTGTCTTTCTTTTTTCCTTCCTTTCCTTTCTTCCTCCTCTCTCTCATAAATAGGCAAACAAAGGATTGATGTCACTTTGATATTTAATTAACAATAATTGTTTAACAAGCAGTTACATTATAGTACATTAGATGTAGGGCATTTAGCCGACGCTTTTGTCCAAAGAAAATGAAAGAACAGTATATCATTGTAATGTTTGAATAGAAAATGTTTCAGTCACTCATAATTGCTAGTTTAACAGAACAAGTACAAAGCACTTCATAATTGCTCGTTTAATTGAACAAGTTTCAAGCACTTCATCATTTCTAGGTTAACCCTTGCTGGTAAAGCATGGGTCACTCGGATAAGATGCTACAAAATGCTAAGTACTATTTTCTAAGTGCCAGGACATACAAACATACAAGTAAGTGCTAAGGATCCAACAGGGGATGGGATTCAAACCCTGGTTGAGGTGCTCTGGGTTAGGGAGGAGAGGTGGTGGTAGTGGTGGGTGAAGGAGGGAAGCACGGAGAGTCCAGGTGAACTGTGAACAGGTGAGTCTTGAGTCTCTTGCGGAAGCTGGTGAGCGACTCTGCTGTCCTGACATCGGCCAGGAGCTCGTTGCTGCTCCCTGCTGTGCCAGCAGAGACGAGTTGTGATTTGGCGGAGTGATGTTTGCTTGCTCTTAGATGGTGGTACCAGCCGGCCAGCTGAAGTAGTGGTCCAGTCTTCCAGTCCAGGTGAGGCTTCGGTGACGCACACCTGTCCACGTGCTGATGTCTGACAGACATTCGGAGATGCGTGTTGCGATCTGGACTGGAAAAAAGATGTGGAGTTGAGTGTTGTCTGCGTAACAGTGACAGGAGAAGCCAAGTGGATATGATGACAGAGCATAGAGATCGATAGGGTGAAGGGAAGTGGTCCTAGTACTGAGCCCTGGGGGACTCCGGCGTCAAGGATGCAGGGGGAATCAGTGAATGTCAAGTTCAGAGATTATAAAGTGACAGTTGGTTCAGGTGCCGGTGGTGCCCATATTGGGTTTGTTGTTAACTTGACCTGAAGTGAACTGTTGTTCTGAGCACGGGGAATGCTGGCCTGGGCCACAACAGATGGAAGCACTGAAGGTATCACCCCCCCCATCTCTGTCGTGACGTGTGTGTGTGTGTGTGTGTGTGTGTGTGTGTGTGTGTTTGGTGGCTGGTCTAAGCAGCCTCACATGGCCCGATCGATGCACACAGGTTACCAGCCACCACCACACACACACACACACACTCCCCAGATTCTAATCAGCCTGACTGGGGCCAGGTGAGGCTGCTTCAACCAGCCACCAAACACACACGCACACACACACACACTCCATAAATAGCATAATATAATGCCTATGATATATATACTATAATACCATATGGCATAAATAGCCATGTGTGTGTGTGTTACCTGAGCACAGTGTTTGCACACAGTCTGGAGCTGTGACCTTTCCAGCCTAACGACACAGGCAGCAGATGGGAAGAGAGAGAGAGAGAGAGAGAGAGGAGAGAGAGAGGGAGAGAGAGGGAGCGAGAGGGGGAGAGGGAGAGACAGCAAGCGAGGGAGACAAAGGGAGAGAGGGAGTGAACGAGTGAGAGAGGAGAGGGACAGAGAAAAAGAGAGACAGAGAGAGGGAGAGGGGGAGAGGGGGGGGAGAGGGGAGAGAGGGGAGAGAGAAAGAGTGAGAGGAAAGAGAGGAGAAAGGGAGAGAGAGAAAGAGTGAGAGAGAAGAAAGGGAGAGGGAGGGAGAGGGAGGGAGGGGAGGAGAGAGAGAGAGAGAAATAGTGAGAGAGGAGAGAAAGAAAGAGTGAGAGAGGACAAAGGGAGAGGGAGGGAGAGAGAAGGAGGAGAGACAGAAACAGAGAGAGACAAAGAGACAGAGAGAGAGAAGAGACAAGACCATCTTAATTTGAGAAGTGGTGGTTTGCTGAGCGTCAGAGCTGGAGGTCGTCTCTTGTGGAGACGTCATGTTTCTCAGGAGGTTTGTCAGACAACCAACGAGGAGGAGCAACCAACCTCTCTCAAGGTAACATGGTTGCCACATATTGTCGCATATTGTATCATATCTGTTGTCTACCTTCAGCAGAATGCATTCATATCATATCATTCACATCATCATAAAAACGACATATGATAGCGTAATTATTTATATGTAATAGTCTATGTATATAGGGTGTATATATATACAGTCTATGTATGAATATAGTGTATTTAGTTTTCAGCTTGTGTATATATATCTATAAACTAACAGGCAGCTGAACAGTATAACCGAGACATTGATTCATGTGTATTGATTCCTACAATCTTTATTTTTCACAGATTTAGCAAGTCATAAGGAGTCTAACTGTAGAGGAACCACTTCCCTTTTTCACCGGGTCTTAGAGTAACCAATGTTTTTCCGCAGAGGGCGCCGTTTGGACCTTTTTACAGCAATATGTGTTTTGCTGTACAGGAGACGTGTGTAAGTATATTCAAAGGTATAATATAGGTTAGAATATATACTTTCGAGGTACTCGTCCAAAAATACACAGGGATATTTCACAGTGGCTATAAGGCGAATAAGTGAAACTTCCACCAAGGCTAATTCAGAGTTTACTGTGACTTTACTGACGTGGGTCCGAGCAGAGCGGAGCGGAGTCATGGCGGTCAGGTCACTTCTGTCTCCAGTCTTACTTCCCTCTGTTGGGGGTCTTTGGTATTCCTTCTCCAGCCCAGAGAGGAAGTATAGCGGCAGCTGGTTCATGTGACCAGGTGGGTGACCAGGTGAGCGACTGGGAGGGTGAACAGTCATGTGACCTGGTGGGTGACCAGGTGAGTGACCGGGTGGGTGACCAGGTGAGCGACTGGGAGGGTGAACAGTCATGTGACCCGGTGGGTGACCAGTCATGTGACCAGGTGGGCGACCAGTCATGTGACCAGGTGGGTGAAGCAGAGGAACTTAGAACTGTGGCTGGACATTCAATGCCCTGGCCTGCCTCCACCAAACCCATCACTCCATTGTCTGGAGAATCCCTCTGGGAAGGCGGTATTACGAGATATAGCCTACGGAAATATCTCTGCAACACATTACATAAAAGTATTATATTTTAAGCTAATTAACTTTAAGAGCACATTGCCCCTTTAAAATATGAGATAGTGACCCAGCAATACAAATCTGAAAGAGGAAAAAAAAATCAATGAAATATCTTTTATAATTTTCAGTTAAACAAGAAAAATAAATAATTAGCAAAAGTACCAACACTTATCAACTAAGATCAAGAGGGATTAAATCACAGCTCGAGAGATAGACATTTTAAATGCACGTAATACCAAATAAACAGCGTAAGCCCACTAATTAAATTAGTATTTCTGTCATGCTATTACATTAATTAAATCAAAACCCCAGCAGAATGGAGCTCAGCAAAACAAATCTTTGCGATCAACTCAACAGTTTCTAATAATGAAAACCACCATGGAAAAAAAAAAAGGAGTGAAGTCATTTTTATTTGTTTTTAATATGTATCTACAACAAGGGGGGCACAGGCAAAAACAACTGACAAATTGATGAAAAATTAAAAAAAATTACATTTATTATTGATGCAATTTTCCCACCGTTTTTTTTTCCTCTCCAACAAGCTACTTGGTTTTTTTTTCGTCTAAAGAAACTTTACAATAGAAAGAAACATAGGAAGAGGCAACCTGTTTTTACTACACGAGACATTTATGATGGGAGACTAGCCTAGCATGATTCAACCCCCCCCCCCCCACTCCCTTCACATCCTCCCTCCCTCCCCCCCCCCCTCCTCCCACCTCCTCCCTCCCCCCTCCTCCCACCTCCCCACCCGGACACGACGGCCCAGCAATACTGTTCTGTCATCGAGGGGAAAGAAACAAAAAAAAACAAAGCCAAAAAAAAACAACCCCCCCCCCCCATTAAACCTTGTACCTTGCCACTTCCTCCTGAAGCCCCGCCCCCCAGCCCCCGAAGCCCCTCCCACGCCCTGAAAGTTTTACAGTATTATACATCAGCACGATAGAAATACAGAAAAATGATCCAACAATGTGACGAGAGTTACTTACAGGACAGAAAGAATGAAGAGAGCGAGCGAGCGAGAGACAAAGAGGCGGAGCGAGGGAAAGAGAGAGAGAGAGAGAGAGAGAGAGAGAGGCCGTTATTTTATACAACAGGTTTCCAAAAGTACAGGTGGTGAGGAAAAGTCCCGTTTTTTTTCTCCCCCCTCGTCTTTCTGAAAAAAAACACATCAGCGAGATCCCACCCCTTCCCGTCCTCCTCCCTCCCTCCCTCCCTCCCACACACACACACACACACACACGTGTTTAAATAGATTTAAAAACAATCCTTCATAGTAAAACTTGCTCCCTCGCCGTTAAACTTTGTCTTTGTGTCGTACAAATGTGTGTATATCCCCGCTGCCGCTGCCCCCCCCCCCACTCCAGGAATCTTTAGTGATCATTTAGTTGAGACATTAGTCTCCTGGCTCCCACCACCTCCTGGTTTTTCTCCCCCACCTCCTCCTCCTCCTCCCACCTTGGGAGGAGGAGGAGGAGGTGGAGGAGAAAAACCACAGAGAGGGGGGGGGGAGGGGCAGGGACACATCTCAGAGCTACAAACACGAAGACCGCTGACCATCTTGATCTCCTCAGTCATTTGTAGGTCAACACGGTCAGATTTTTTTGCGCTCTTATTAAACCCCCCGAAAGAAAAAAACCAAACGCAAGACACAAAATAAAAACAACGTTTCTTCCCCCGCTGAACAGGGTTTGTGTCAGCGGACGCCTGTTACTAAACAACGTGTCGGCCGGGAGCACATCGCCCGGCCTGAGTCAGCGCCTGGTGGTTTCACCTGGTGGTTCAGCATCTGGTGGCTCACCTGGTGGTTCAGCATCTGGTGGCTCAGCTGGCGGCTCACCCGGTTGTTCACCTGCAGGCGCACCAGCGAGCGGGCTCAACTGGTGTCTTACCTGGTGGTCCACCTGCAGGTTCACCTGGTGGTTCACCTGCGGGTGCAGCACCTGGTGGTTCACCTGGTGGTCCACCTGGTGGTCCACCTGGTGGTCCACCTGTGGGTGCAGCACCTGGTGCAGTATGCTGCTGTCACCGCGGTGCCAGGTTGTGCATCTCAGTAGACACATTATTATTATTATTATTATTAGTATTAGTATTATTTCTGAGTTGAGACAAGCGACTCTCTTTAAAAACAAATAAACTGTTGATCACATTTTTTTTGTTGCTTTTTCCCCCTCGATCAATTGATTTAGTCATGATTTTTTTTTCCTTTTTTGAAATATCAAAACATGTCAATGATATCAAAATGCATTTTACACTATTTACAACAAAATAAACTCATTAACTCATGGAGAGGTTGTATAAAAAAAAAAATAAGAGTGTGTGTGTGTGTGTGGCATGCGACTTTGTGTGTGTCTGTGTGTGTGTGTGTGAGTACGGTTGGCCTAAGGGGGGGGGGGGGGGGGTGCGTGGTACCCAAAGAGGAGGCGAGGGGGGCACTCACTACAGTTACCACGGCAACGGCTCGCGACGGCTTCCATTTGCTACAATCTGCCATGAGAATGCAGAGGAGCCAATGGAAGAATGGCTCCTTCTTAACGACAGAGGTGTGTGTGTGTGTGTGTGTGTGCGTGTATTTGTGTGTGGGGGGGGGGGTCCTTACAGATGGAGTGTTGCATTCTGGGTAGGATTGATGCAAAACTAAAACACAGGAACAAAACTGAAAACACCCAAAGGCCATCTAGGGGTGGAGGTGTGTGTATGGAAGCCCACAGAGCACAGAGGAGGGCATCACAGTGGATGAGAATGAGGAACAGGCCACAGACGTACACTAGAGGTCAGTGTTGAGACTGTAAAAATATTAATACAAATAACAGAAGAGTGTGTGTGTGTGTGTGTGTGTGTGTCGGTGTGAACGTGAACCTGAGTGAGTGGGCAGCATCAGTAATGGCAGTTGTATATGGGTGTGCGCAGAACAAGGGGTGGGCGGGGCAAGGGCAGGCGGGGCGGGGCAAGGGCAGGAGGGGCGGGGCAAGGCTAGACGCCAGGTGACCTCGGCGACCTCCGTGACGGAAGACCGTGAAAGTTCCGGAAAAAGAGACTCACCGAGGAGGAGGAGGGCATGACGTCGTGGGCATATTTACAATGCTTGCTACAGGTTTCTGGAGTGTTTAGAAACGGTAAAACATAGAAGTAGAGAGTTGAAGGTATATTAATAAATAGAGATCTGGGTTTTAACTGAATGCGGAAACACAAAAAAAAAGTCAAAGGGGGGGGGGGGGTTCCTCCAGCTCAGACGAGAATAGAAGTCATCAAAAAAAAAAAAAACGTGACTCCATGTTCCCTGTTGAACGTCCAAAAGCCAAGAGGGTGAAGGCTAAGGGGTTTCTAGTGACGGTACCGTGATGGATTAGACTTGCCTCCACAAGGGGGCAGCAGCGCTCCGTAGCAGGAGTCTCCACTGTTTGACTAATTTAACCGAAAGCCACACAAATTATTATTCCTGTATGTGCATCTGAGAGAGTGTGTGTGTGTGTGTGTGTGTGTGTGTGTGTGCGCGCGTGTGCGTGTGTGTGTGTGTCTACCCTGTCTTCATTACGATCATGTGCCCTTACGAACGGAAAACATCTAAACTTACAACCTAACTTTAAAATGATAATGATCATAGCAATATTAATTAATAATAATAATAACAATAATAATAATTATAATGCATTAACAAAAAACTGCAATGATACAATACATACAGTGAGAGGGAAAAGAAAAAAAATATATAAAAAGGAAAACGCTTGTTGATCACAAAAACGATGTACGTTTGAAAAAATAAATGTACACACACACACACACACACACACAGAACCACATGGGGTGACAGGAGGAGGAGGTGGAGGAGGAGGAGGAGGAGGTGGAGGAGGAGGGTGGGCAGTTCCACAAACTGATCCGTTGGGGGACAAAAAAAGGTTTTCAAAGTCTTGCGGTTACATCATAGCTGAGAAGCTTCCAGAGAGATGCAGATACCCCCCTCCCCCTCCCCCGGGTGTCTGTATGGTTCAGTCCTCTTCCCCCCCCCCCCCCCCCCCCCCAATAGATCCTCCTTCCCTCGCTCATTGTCCAGACCCCCGACAGGAAGCCAGGAGGGAGGAGGTGGGGGGCGGAGTCAGAGAGCAGGCTCCTCCCGTGAGGCCGAGAGGACTTCCTGGTCACGCCGGCGGACATCTTGCACGCCCCGGGGGAGGGGCCCGCCGTGATCAGAGTCCCAAGCATGCTCTGGGGCCTTCCCAGGGGGGGTGCGCGGCGGTCCGCAGTGTTCGGCGTGGGAGACGCGGGGGTCCCATCCCATCCATGATCGGTGGTGGGAAAATTGTGTGTGTGTGCTTGTGTGTGTGCGTGTGTGTGTGTGTGAGGGAGACGGTTGTGTACGGCGTCCGATCCAAGTTGACGGCAGGAAAACATTTTCAAATCAGGTAAAAAAAAAAAAAAAATGCCAAAACGGAGTGGAAAACAAAGGGAAAAAAATTAAGGAAAAAATAAAAATCACACACTCATCGTCATGTTGGGTGAATACTGCAACGAGAGAAGAAGAAGGGGGGGGGGAGGACGAGGACACAGATTAGTGGAAGTGCATTACCAACGGGTCCTAAAACCACCCCAGCCCGGCAGAGCCAAGGACACCCCGGCCTGAGCTCCACGAACACGTCGACCAATCAGAGGTGGAGTCACCACCCCAGACCGCATGTCCATTGGCTCTCCCCGGGACGTGGGCTGTAGCGACACACGCTTACACATGACTCAATGTAGGAAGTCCCTCCATCCCTCTATAGGAAGTCCCTCCCTCCCTCTAAATGATGTCCCTCCATCCCTCTATAGGAAGTCCATCCATCCCTCTATAGGAAGTCCATCCATCCCTCTATAGGAAGTCCATCCCTCCCTCTGTAGAAGTCCCTCCCTCTGTAGGAAGTTCCTCCCTCCCTCTAAATGATGTCCCTCCATCCCTCTATAGGAAGTCCCTCCCTCCCTCTGTAGAAGTACCTCCCTCCCTCTGTAGGAAGTCCCGCCCTCCCTCTAAAGGAAGTCCCTCCCTCCCCCTATAGGAAGTCCCTCCCTCCCTCTGTAGGAAGTCCCTCCCCCTCATATAGGAAGTCCCTCCCTCCCTTCCTCTGTAGGAAGACCATCCATCCCCCTATAGGAAGTCCCTCCCTTCCTCTATAGGAAGTCCTTCCCTCCCTCCCTCTCTCTAGCCACTAATCCCAACTATCCCTCCGTCTGAAGCATGTTTGGGAGTCCCGCCCTCTCTCCATAGGAAGTCCCTCCCTCTCCCTCGTTAGCCGACTAACCGGTTATCCCTCCAGTGGAAGTATGTTTGGAAGTCCCGCCCCCCCCCCTCTCTCTCTCTCTCACACGCCAGGGCGGTGCCTGGCGCTCAGCTGTCTACTGAAGGGGGGGCCACTGAGAGGGTTTACAAGGGTTTTGTTCTGGAGGTTGAGGAGTGCAGGTTGCGGAGTCAAGCCCATGCTGCTCCTCCTGGGAGAAGGCAGCGATATACAGAGTCAAACGTTTAACTCTGGTTTAGTTTCCTCCGTTGTTGTAAATGGCGGACTGTGTGCGCGTTTAGTGTGGCTGTGTGAATAACTCAATGAATGAATGAATGAATAAATAAATAAATTAATGAATGGTAGGCTCTCCCTCTTTCCGGCATTAAGGCCCAACAGAGGTCTTAATGGTCGGGAAATATCGACGCCGCATCCGCCCCCGAGTCAGTGTTTATTCAGAGGCGGACGAGGTTCAAGAGTCTGGTCACAACAGAAAGCTTATTAATATTAATAAAAAGGCTCGGCGCTCGGCGCTCCGCTCGCATTCTACCGCCGACATGTTAAAGAGGACGGTTAATGGGGTCGCGAGGTCACACCGCCGCAGCTGCCGCCGCTCCACTTACACTTTCACTTTGGAATGGGTTCAAGAAGTTCCCGCCCATTTCGCCGTCGTCGCGCGGCGTTCCCGGCGGGTTGTTCATGCCCCCCATGTTGTTAGGAGAGTTCTGGTGGGAATTTAAACAACGAGAGCGGGAAAATTAGCAACATGGCCAAAAGTCGATCAGTAAATTAAATTAATGAATACGGCAGATAATGATGAATGAGGATAAATTAAGATCTTTACACACCTTTGGCAACCCGTCCATGTCCCCGGAGCCTGGAGATAAAATGTCACCGTTATTAAATATCAAATATTATTCTACCCACAGTTTATAACATCACGACATACATTAACTTGATCATCATATCCGTCTTTAAAGATCATTTTTAAAGATGTTAATTTGTGTTTCAATAGCTTTACTATTGCATTGAATTCAGCCCCTCTTTTTGTTTGCTCAACGTTTTTTAACGGTACACGAAGGCGCCGTTGATTACTGCAATAGAGTTGTACATTTGGGTGGTGATGACTTAATGGCTGATGACGCACACACACACACACACACACACACGCGCACACACGCGCTCCGCTCCACAAACCCACCTAGCGATCCGTTCATGTGGTGAGGCTCCATGGCTCCCATGGCCCCCATGGGTCCGTCAGGCCCGGGTCCCATGGGGAACTACAGCACACAGGGAGGAGGAGGAGGAGGACGAGGAGGTGGAGGTTAGATCATGCTGCCCCCGGCACGCTGTACGCTAGACCCCGCCCACAGGCAAAAACACCACGTCTACATGAAGGCCGTTTAGAGTCGGAATCAGAAGACAGAAAACGCTGTATTGCCTTAGTTTTTGCAAACAAGGAATGCGCTTTTGTGCAATCGGTGCGGAACATTGAACACTGAACATTCTAAATATATGTATGTATGTATATATTACAAATATATATTTTAAAAAAGTGCTTTTGTCCACAGCTACATACAATTACAAGTACATTTGTCCAAAAAAGTGAAACAACAATACATATATACTGAATATATAGTCGTGCAGTAAGATTTGAAGAGAACGAGTTTCAAGTGCTCATAATTGCTCAGTTAAAAGCACGATAGCGAGGATAGCTGCCACCACTGTGGACTAAAATCCAAGTCGTGTCGTGAATAACTTATTATTTATTTTTTTTAGGACTGTATACGCTGATATCCATATCGACACACAATAAATACATTTAAATAAACGTTTACTCAAGCTCTTACGGACGTTCGGCGGTGAATCAATCATGCCGAATAAACCGTCTAAATAATCCTTTAGAACGGAACGCTTTTTGGGTGGAACTAAAACTTTGTGCACTCTGCACTTAGAACCACTGAGACAAATCGCTCTGTGTGTGTGTGTGTGTGCGTGTGTGTATGTGTGTGTGTGCACGTGGCTTCAGGGCAGGTCCTCTCTGGCTCTAGTAATTGTCTTGAGCAACGGACGAATAATAATAATAATAATAACAATAATGAATAATGGGATTGTTTGCCCACTGCTAATGCCGGGCGCCAAACTCACGTTGGGTCTGTTCCCTCCGGGGCCCATCATGGTGTAGATGTTTTCGCTGGAGTTCGTCGAGTCTGCAAAGAGAGAGAGAGAGAGAGATAGGGTTTAGACATGTCTCACTGCCTCTGTGGTTTAGACCTGTCTCACGGCTCCTACGGGTTAGACCTGTCTCACTGCCTCTATGGTTTAGACCTGTCTCACTGCCTCTATGGTTTAGACCTGTCTCACTGCCTCTATGGTTTAGACCTGTCTCACTGCCTCTATGGTTTAGACCTGTCTCACTGCCTCTGTGGTTTAGACCTGTCTCAATGCTCCTAGGGTTTAGACCTGTCTCACTGCCTCTGTGGTTTAGACCTGTCTCACGGCTCCTAGGGTTTAGACATGTCTCACTGCCTCTGTGGTTTAGACCTGTCTCACTGCTCCTATAGCTTAGACCTGTCTCACTGCCTCTGTGGTTTAGCCTGTCTCACTGCTCCTATAGCTTAGACCTGTCTCGCTGCCTCTGTGGTTTAGCCTGTCTCGCTGCTCCGCGGGGTTAAGGTCCAGTAGCTCCCCTCTACACAGCTCTCCTCCTCCTCCTCCTCGTGGCCCAACATGGCCGCCCCTGTGTGGGATAAATAATTCATGCTGCGCCCCCCCCCCCCTCCCCCCCAGCAGCTTGAAGGGGAGGGGTGGCTATGTGCTTATCACACACACACACACACACACACACACACACACACACACACACACACGTACCGAGAGGCCCCTCCCCTCTGCTTAGCCGTCCTGCGGCCTTATAAATAAAACAGGAAAAAGAGGCACAGTGTGTGCTCATGTAACGCACACTCCAACACACACACACACACACACACACACACACACACACACACACACTTCATAAAGACACGCGCATTAACCTATTTATTTACGTCGTGCTTCCTGGGTTTCCGCAACATAAAGGCGACGTTTAGAGAGGAGGGGAAAAGTAAAAAAAATATTTAAAAAAAACCCGTCCGGTATTAGAGCAATTGTTTTCACGTGCCGATGGACATCAGACGTGTAGCTCCCCACCGCCGGCACTTGGCCGCTAGCGGAGCGTAGCGGTAGCGGCAGCGTTAGCACCAGCGTTAGCGTTAGCGCGAGCGGCGGCGCGGGCCCTTTAGCCCTGCGGTCTCTGGTTTCCGTGAGCGTGTGTGCGAGTCAGTTTGTGGACACGCTTCCTCTTAGGTCTTAAATTGTGTTTTTGGCCCGAGGTGCCGCTTAACTACGCCAAGAAAAGACCACAGGGCGAGTCGCCTTACACCACAGGGAGGGGGAGGGAGGGAGAGAGAGAGAGAGAGAGAGAGAGAGAGAGAGAGAGAGAGAGAGAGAGAGAGAGAGAGAGAGAGAGAGATGTGCACAGGCAACCCCCGGTGTCTCTCTCTCGCACACAAACTGAAACGCTGTCTTTCTCTCCTTTCCGTTTACCTCACTCTTTCTGTCTCACTTCTCTCTCTCTCTTTCTCAATGTGCTCTCTCTGTTTCTGTCTCTATCTCTTCTCTGGATTCATCTCTTTCTTTCTATTTATGTCTCACTCTCTCCTTCTCTCTTTTTGTGTGTGTGTCTCTCTCCCTCCCTCATACATGTTGGTACTGGAGGCCAGGGGTTTTTTATTGTTGTGAATGTAATAATCCCCCTTGTTGTTGTTGTTGTTGTCATTAATGTGGAGTATAATCAGGGTCTGGGTCTCGGAGGGGCTTCGCTGTGGCGCTGGCGTGACGCGGTAGTTGTCCGTCCTCCACCCTCCTCCACCCACGCCACGTCCACCTGCCCGTCCCCATGACGACCCCCCGCCCAGCGATGCTCCTACTGCTGCTGCTGCTGCTGCTGCTGTTGATCAATAATTAAAAACGCCTTTCTCTCTCTGCTCCCATTTTGTCCCCCCCCCCACCCCCACCCCTCCTCTCTTCACCTTCCTCCTCCCATCCATCCCCTCCTCTTCCTCCTCTTCCTTCTCCTCTTCCTCCTCCTCCCTCCCTCCCTCCCTCCAGCCCTTCATGTCCCCGCGGTACCCAGGCGGTCCGAGACCCTCGCTCCGAATGCCAAACCAGGTACCTTGTTTTGTCGTTGTATTTTGTATTTTTTATTGGGGGGGGGGGGGGGTTTACCACCTCGATATTCCTGCCGTAGGTTTTTAATTTTTTTATTTGTATTTGATAAACAACACTTGACAGCAGCACTTGACAGTTAACATTTAATCAGTTAGTAAGTGCTTTTCAGTCCTATTTGAAAGGATATTTGAAATTCAACTATTCTAAATAGGGATCATTTTGAGGAAATTTTTGCCATATTTGTGTGTGTGTGTGTGTGTGTGTGTTAAACGAACCTCTTCCCATGTTGTCGTCGTGTCCTCAGCCTCCCGGGGGCATCCCTGGCTCCCAGCCCCTCCTGCCAAACAGTTTGGACCCCACCAGACCACAAGGTGAGGCCGGGTTACGCCGTGCTGCGCTTCAGACACCATTTTAATCAATGCCTTCATCAGGCGTGTGCGTGTGTATGCATGTGCGTGTGTGTGTGCGTGTGCGTGTGTGTTCTCTCTACATGGAGTGAGTTTTCAGGTGAGTCCAGAATTGACCTAAACTCTCTCTCTCTCTCTTTTTCCAGGACATCCTAATATGGGCGGGCCAATGAGAATGAACCCCCCAAGAGGAATGGCCATGGGACCACAGGTAGGACACACACACACACACACACACACACACACACACACACACACACACACACACACACACACACTACGGCGGGGAAAGTCTGCTAAACGGACTCCTCTTGTGGATGAGAAGAAAAATAACCTTGGTTCAAACTCAGTCCTTGGTGGCAGAGTGATTAATCACACGCTCACACACACACACACACACACACACACACACACACACACACACACACACACACACACACACACACACACACACACACACACACACACACACACAGAGCTTCATTCCTAACAGTTGTGTGTCTCTGGTCTCAGAACTACGGTGGCATGCGGCCTCCTCCCAACTCCATGGGTGGTCCCATGCCGGGAATGAACATGTAAGTCGACCTCCACCCAACTCACACACACACACACACACACGCACACACACACACCTGCTCCTGATCACATGTTCCTCCACCTTCCAGCTTTCTCCATCGCTGTTGTAGTTACATGTTCTGTTCTCTCGTGACTCTGTTCCTCTCTCTCTCTGTTTCTCTGTCTCTCTGTCTCTCTCCCTCAGGGGCCCTGGAGGAAGAGGGCCGTGGCCGGGGCCTAACGCTAACTCTGTGAGTCACAAACCCGTGAGACGGCAACACCACCGCCATCCCATAATACACACAGTCTGGTTACCATCTACTAACATGCCGCTCTCTCTCCCCCTCTGTCTCTGTCTCTCTCCCCTTCTGTCTCTGTCTCTCTCTCTTTCTGTCTTATTCTCTCTGTCTCTCTCTCTCTCTCTCTCTCTCTCTCTCTCTCTCTCTGACTGCAGATAGCCTATTCTTCCTCATCTCCTGGAAACTATGTCGTAAGTTATTTAAGTTAAACTATGGAGTTAGCATTGTCATTGCGTCATTTTATAAGTCATTACTGATGACTAAATATGTGTTCATCTCTCTCTCTCTCTCTCTCTCTCTCTCTCTCTCTCTCTCTCTCTCTCTCTCTCTCTCTCTCTCTCTCTCTCTCAGGGGCCGCCAGGCGGGGGAGGGCCCCCAGGAACCCCCATCATGCCCAGCCCAGGTGGTGCGTCACCTTATTACTTAACATTTTTTTGAGGGGACTCCACTGACCGCCAAGCTAATGGCAGTTTCTCTCTCTCTTTCTCTCTCTCTCTCTCTCTCTCTCTCTCTCTTTGCAGACTCGACGAACTCCAGCGAAAACATCTACACCATGATGGGCCCCGGAGGGAACAGACCCAACGTGAGTTTGGCGTCCGGCATTAGCAGTGGGCAAACAATCCCATTATTCATTATTGTTATTATTATTATTATTCGTCCGTTGCTCAAGACAATTACTAGAGCCAGAGAGGACCTGCCCTGAAGCCACGTGCACACACACACACACACACACACACACACGCACACACACACACACACAGAGCGATTTGTCTCAGTGGTTCTAAGTGCAGAGTGCACAAAGTTTTAGTTCCACCCAAAAAGCGTTCCGTTCTAAAGGATTATTTAGACGGTTTATTCGGCATGATTGATTCACCGCCGAACTTCCGTAAGAGCTTGAGTAAACGTTTATTTAAATGTATTTATTGCGTGTCGATATGGATATCAGCGTATACAGTCCTAAAAAAAAAAATAATAAGTTATTCACGACACGACTTGGATTTTAGTCCACAGTGGTGCAGCTATCCTCGCTATCGTGCTTTTAACTGAGCAATTATGAAGCACTTGAAACCTCGTTCTCTTCAAATCTTACTGCCACGACTATATATTCAGTATATATGTATTGTTGTTTCACTTTTGTGGACAAATGTACTTGTAATTGTATGTAGCTGTGGGCAAAAGCACTTTTATTAAAATATATATTTGTAATATATACAATACTGTATATTTAGAATGTTCAGTGTTCAATGTTCCGCACCGATTGCACAAAAGCGCATTCACTTGTTTGCAAAAAACTAAGTCAATACAGCGTTTTCTGTCTTCTGATTCCGATTCTAAACGGCCTTCATGTAGACGTGGTGTTTTGCCTGTGGGCGGGGTCTAGCGTACAGCGTGCCGGGGGCCAGCATGATCTAACCTCCTCCTCCTCCTCCTCCTCCCTGTGTGCTGTAGTTCCCCATGGGACCCGGGCCTGACGGACCCAATGGGGGCCATGGGAGCCATGGAGCCTCACCACATGAACGGATCGCTAGGTGGGTTTGTGGAGCGGAGCGTGTGCGTGTGTGTGTGTGTGTGTGTGTGTGTGTGTGTGTGTGTGTTGTGTGTGTGTGTGTGTGTGTGTGTGTGTGTGTGGTGTGTGTGTGTGTGTGTGCGTGTGTGTGTGTGTGTGCGTCATCAGCCATTAAGTCATCACCACCCAAAAAAATGTACAACTCTATTGCAGTAATCAACGCCGCCTTCGTGTACCGTTAAAAAACGTTGAGCAAACAAAAAGAGCTGCAACAATCGGGGCTGAATTCAATGCAATAGTAAAGCTATTGAAACACAAATTAACATCTTTAAAAATGATCTTTAAAGACGGATATGATGATCAAGTTAATGTATGTCATGTGATGTTATAAGACTGTGGGTAGAATAATATTTGATATTTAATAACGGTGACATTTTATCTCCAGGCTCCGGGGACATGGACGGGTTGCCAAAGGTGTGTAAAGATCTTAATTTATCCTCATTCATCATTATCTGCCGTATTCATTAATTTAATTACTGTAATAATCGACTTTTGGCCATGTTGCTAATTTTCCCGCTCTCGTTGTTTAAATTCCCACCAGAACTCTCCTAACAACATGGGGGGCATGAACAACCCGCCGGGAACGCCGCGCGACGACGGCGAAATGGGCGGGAACTTCTTGAACCCATTCCAAAGTGAAAGTGTAAGTGGAGCGGCGGCAGCTGCGGCGGTGTGACCTCGCGACCCCATTAACCGTCCTCTTTAACATGTCGGCGGTAGAATGCGAGCGGAGCGCCGAGCGCCGAGCCTTTTTATTAATATTAATAAGCTTTCTGTTGTGACCAGACTCTTGAACCTCGTCCGCCTCTGAATAAACACTGACTCGGGGGCGGATGCGGCGTCGATATTTCCCGACCATTAAGACCTCTGTTGGGCCTTAATGCCGGAAAGAGGGAGAGCCTACCACTCATTAATTTATTTATTTATTCATTCATTCATTCATTGAGTTATTCACACAGCCACACTAAACGCGCACACAGTCCGCCATTTACAACAACGGAGGAAACTAAACCAGAGTTAAACGTTTGACTCTGTATATCGCTGCCTTCTCCCAGGAGGAGCAGCATGGGCTTGACTCCGCAACCTGCACTCCTCAACCTCCAGAACAAAACCCTTGTAAACCCTCTCAGTGGCCCCCCCTTCAGTAGACAGCTGAGCGCCAGGCACCGCCCTGGCGTGTGAGGAGAGAGAGAGAGGGGGGGGGGCGGGACTTCCAAACATACTTCCACTGGAGGGATAACCGGTTAGTCGGCTAACGAGGGAGAGGGAGGGACTTCCTATGGAGAGAGGGCGGGACTCCCAAACATGCTTCAGACGGAGGGATAGTTGGGATTAGTGGCTAGAGAGAGGGAGGGAGGGAAGGACTTCCTATAGAGGAAGGGAGGGACTTCCTATAGGGGGATGGATGGTCTTCCTACAGAGGAAGGGAGGGAGGGACTTCCTATATGAGGGGGAGGGACTTCCTACAGAGGGAGGGAGGGACTTCCTATAGGGGGTCTAGGGGAAGGATCATTAACTCCAGCAGAGGGATGTTGAAGGTGCAAGTCAGCGTGTGATTGGTGAATGGAGGCGAGAGAGAGAGAGAGACATGTGTGGGGGGGGGGGGGGGGGGGGGGACGGATTTGTAGACAGGTGTGTGTGTGTGTAGAGGGGGAGGGGGGGGGGGTCTTACCTGGCCATGGGGTCCCATCATGGGGTTGCTGGGGTTGTGTGGGGGGCTGTGCGTGAGGGGACTGCTGTGAGCCAGGCGGTCCCTTTAAGAAAGAAGAGTGACATCAGAGAGAGGAGGGGGGAGGGGGGTGGGGTGGGTGGTGGGGGATACACCTGGGGGGGGGGGAGGAGAGGGGGGGGGGGGGTCTCGGCCAATCAGAAAGCAGGACAGGAAGGAGAGGGAGGGGTGACAGGGGGCGGCTGCCTCGTTAGAAAACAGGTAGAGAAAGGAGATGTTACTACAGTCACTACAGAGCGGTGCGGAGGGCGGGGGGGGTGGGCTGAAAAAAAACGAGTCTAAAGCAATCAATGACAACAATCGACAATCAACAAAAATCCACCTTCGTCGTTAGCGAACGCTCGCGTGCACTGCGGACGACCGTTGGCCGGGTTTCCCTCCCGTTCACAGCCGTCTTTTTTTGCATATAATGCACTCATCCCCCGACACACGCAATCGATTCACAAACGACCAGGCGTCATTCCCCCTCGCCCGCCACACGGGGGCAGTGTTGCCAAAGCCTCAAATTAAACGGCCATCGACAGGACCGTCCGTCCGTCAACTTGTGAACTTACTCCGTGACGACGACGACGACGACGACGAGGCGGCGAGGCTGCCGACGCGTTCCCCACACAGACGAGACGGATGTTTACATTCGCTGCGGTTCAGATATTGACGGCTGTCATACGGCGGCAGTGCGAGGAAGAAGAAGAAGTCGCTGCCTAGAGTTCAAGCCGAGGCCAAGAGATCAGAACTCTCGCCGTGATCACGGAAAAAACCGAGATGACTGCGCAACACCGTCACTAACACAACACAACACAACTCTCCTCCTCCGTCTCTCTCCGTGGATCTCTCCCACTGCGATCGGAAGAGTGTTAACGAGCTAGCATGTTAACAAGCTAGCATGTCGATCGCCCGTGTGGCTGCGACTCCCGTGACCGACGACCGCATTCGGGAAACTTTCTGCAGGTCTGGAGTTGAGAGAGACTCGGTGCGACAGACAGCGCCAATAACCGTATTTACAGCAAACAGGCCCAGCTTTATATAATGACAGAGGTGGCCGAGTACAAGGGACACACAAACACACACACACACACACACACCCCCACCCGCGTTATAAATAGCACTTCCGTGGGTCTCCTCTCTCTCTCTCTCTCTCGCTCTCTCTCGCCCTCTCTGCTCGTTTATTCTCGTTCTCTTGCATTCGCACTGCCTCTTCCCCCCCCCTCTCTCTCTCCCTCCCTCTCTCATTCTCTCCCTCCCTTTCTCGTTCTCTCCCTCTCTCTCTCTCTCTCTCTCCACCTTATCGCGCCTGCTGCCAAATGCCAGCACTGTCCATCACACAACTGCCTGGTAAAGTGTGTGTGTGTGTGTGTGTGTGTGTGTTTGTGTGTATATCGCTGTCAGTGTGGGTGCCTGCGCTCGACTTCCATCTGACTGTGAACGTGAAACTGCGTGAGTGTGCCTTTAACAGCGCATCCTTGACTCACTCTGCGTGTGTGCGTGTGTGATGTGCGTGTGTGTGACGTGTCATGTGTGTGTGTGTGACGTGTCGTGTGTGTGTGTGTGTGTGACGTGTCGTGTGTGTGACGTGTCGTGTGTGTGAAGCGTCGTGTGTGTGTGACGTGTCATGTTGTGCGTGACGTATCGTGTGTGTGACGTGTCGTGTGTGTGTGACGTGTCATGTGTGCGTGACGTGTCGTGTGTGTGACGTGTCGTGTGTGTGACGTGTCGTGTGTGTGTGACGTGTCGTGTGTGTGTGACGTGTCGTGTGTGTGTGACATGTCGTGTGTTGTGGTGATGTGTCGTGTGTGACGCGCCATGTGTGTGTGACCGTGTCGTGTGTGACGTGTCATGTGTGTGTGACGTGTCATGTGAGTGTGTGTGACGTGTAATTGTTGTGTGACATGTCATGTGTGTGTCATGTCATGTGTGTGTGACGTGTCGTGCGTGACGCGTCATGTGTGTGTGATGTGTCGTGCGTGACGCGTCATGTGTGTGTGACGTGTCATGTGAGTGTGTGTGACGTGTAATTGTTGTGTGACGTGTCATGTGTGTGACATGTCATGTGTGTGTCATGTCATGTGTGTGTGACGTGTCATGTGTGTGTGATGTGTCGTGCGTGACGCGTCATGTGTGTGTGACGTGTCGTTGCGTGACGCGTCATGTGTGTGTGACGTGTCATGTGAGTGTGTGTGACCTGTCATGTGTGTGACGTGCGTGTGTGTGATGTGTCCGTGTGTTCTCCAAACAGCCATCTCACACGTGACAGCCTCCGCCCACCGAGCAGGGGCCGGTCGAGGATGGAGGAGGGAGAGAGAGATACAAGTGGCCAGGAATGGATGGATGGATGGATGGATGGATGAATCACAAGGCAACGGAGCAGCAGAGGTCAGAGGGCAGGGGGTGAATGACACCGACTGAATACATGTCACCTTCAGCTGAATCAGCAAGCCAACAACAACCAACATTGTTCCCAGTCTGGACCTTTTAGGATGCACAATCCAGCCATTCATCCATCCATCCATCACCCATCTATCTGCAAGTTCATGAAACCTGCAGACGGAAGCACTCCCCCCCCCCCCCCCACCCTGACCCCGCCCCCTCCACCTATCCATTAAGGTACCTCCAGTCCAGTCCAGACTGACGTTAACGTATTGTCGACCCCCTGGGCCACCGAAGGGCTCCAAGGGAACGGCGACTCCAGGTCACTTGCTTTGTACGTGAGGCGTATCGTTTCTGGACCACCTTAGATATTAAGACCCCCACGTCTACACACGTGACAGCCTGGTTACAGCCTGGTTACAGCCAGGTTCACAGCCTGGTTCACAGCCTGGTTCACAGCCAGTTCACAGCCTGGTTCACAGCCTGGTTACACGGGTACGACACAGGCGGCCACAAACGGGAACGCTCCAAATGGAAATGGGGAAATCGTCCAATCGTCCAATCAACGGCACGTCCACACCTGATTGGCTTAAAAAAACAAAAAAACAAATGGAAGGGCAAGGTAGCGGGTACTTTTGGACCGGTACGAGCAAGGAGGACGATTACGAGAACGGAGACACGGGGACAGCGGATGGATGCCGGCGGTGGTGGCGGTGGTGGCGGTGGGGCTATCGTCTCACCTGAAAGAAACCAGGTGGCATGGGACCCCCGGGCATGCCGTCGTTGGGTGGCATGTTGCCCATGACCGGGCTTGGCGCTGCTGCTGCACTCTGCAAAACACAAAATACAAAACACACAGGACTTTAGTGTCTCTCGCTCCCCCTCTCTCTCTCTCTCTCTCTCTCTCTCTCTCTCACTCTCTCACTCTCTCTCTCACCCAGTTCCCCATCACTCCCTCTGTCACAAAAACACAAACTCAACACACCCTTTAAAAAGTGGTGCACCGCTCACCAGGTTACTACAGGGGGCAGCGTCTGCACCGTCAAGTCAGTGGGTAATGACTGGGTTATAGTGGGTAATGACTGAGGTTATAGTGGGTAATGACTGAGGTTATAGTAGGTAATGACTGTTATAGTGGGTAATGACTGAGGTTATAGTGGGTAATGACTGAGGTTATAGTGGGGGGGGGGGCCGGCTAATGACTGAGGTTAAAGTGGGTAATGACTGTTATAGTGGGTAATTGACTGTTATAAGTGGTAATGACTGGGTTATAGTGGGTAATGACTAGGTTATAGTGGGTAATGACTGAGGTTATAGTGGGTAATGACTGAGGTTATAGTGGGTAATGACTAGGGTTATAGTGGGTAATGACTAGGGTTATAGTGGGGTAATGACTGAGGTTATGGTAGGATAATGACTACGATATAGAGGGGATAAATGACTGCGATATCGTGGGGTAATGACTGGGTTATATGGGGGTAATGACTGCGATATCGGGGGTAATGACTGGGTTATATGGGGGTAATGACTGCGATATCAGGGGGTAATGACTGGGTTATACGGGGTTAATGTCTGGGTTATAGTGGGGTAATGACTGGGTTATACGGGGTAATGTCTGGGTTATATGGGGGTAATGACTGGGTTATATGGGGGTAATGACTGGGTAGGTCGCAAATCATCATCATTTTCATCGTTGTAATTTTGTCCACGCAAACTCGCAGAACTTTTTTCGATTGTGATTTGGTTTCCAGCCTAGCGGGGCCTGGATACGGGGGAGGGGGAGGGGGGGGGTAATGCCTTGAATAATAACAGAGGGCGGATATAAAATTATATAACTGTATTCTTGTC
>PIJE02001853.1:0-17500 GCA_002895965.2 Coryphaenoides rupestris | reverse complement strand
GACGGAACAGGTAAATATCAACAGATAATCCCGTGTGAGCCGAGGGCACGCGGGTGCAGGGGGGGGGGGGGGTGGGGCGGGCATATTCAGGGCAAATATAAAAAGGTTTTCGCTGTTTTGATCTTACAATGCTCGTAATAAGCGTAAGTATGAGATACTAGCTGCAGGTCCACCCAGCGCACACTTACTTACACTTATATCTGGAGGAACCGTTTTCCCCTCTTACAGTAAAATAAAAGCCATCACCAAATCCAGGTCGTCCGTAAGAGAAAAAATATATTCAACGTACAAATAATTGTAATTGAGTAATTTGATCACGTTGTGTTGACGATATCAATTTTTTTGTACATATGCTGAGCCATAATTTGCGCAAATCGTTCCCTCGTTCCCTCGTTCCCTATCCCCCCCCCCCCCCCCCCCAACGCGCATCGTAAACTCTCGATAGGCTACTCAACGGCGCGCTCTATAGGGGGCAGTAAATTGAGATTTCGGACACTCTTGAATCATCGCTTTTCGCGCCGCGGCTGATGGCTTTAGAGTCGCACATAAACGGCAGATTTACGGCGGCCCTTCTGCCACGCCGGGTCGTCCCTGCGAGCTTCCACGCGCCGCCGCCGCCGATGCATTGTGGGACATCTTTTTATGTCGTTATGAGTCGCGCGCTGGACACTGGACAAACGACGAAAATGTGGACATTTTTGCATTGTGGGATACTTTGAGCGCTTATGTTTTTTTTGGATCGCTGACAAAGACTAAAACGCAATCGAAAGGATAATAGACTATAACGGCAAAAGGGACCGATTCCGATAAATTATTGGTGTCTGACAGCCCGAACTTCACCCTGAGGTAAACCCCGCAGCGGGGAAAGTGTTTTTGATCGCCGCGTTTCTTGAGAACTGCGACCGGTCTTTACGAAATAAAAAAAATATGGAAAAAGAAATCAATCACAGAACAAAAGACTAATGATTTGATTGGCTGGTATGTGGACGGTCACATACGGAAAAGCATTGATCCACCAACACCCTCCCCCCTGGTTGTTACCTATATCCATTTCTCTCTCTCTCTCTCTCTCTCTCTCTCTCCTCTCTATCCTCTCTCTCCTCTCTCTCCTCTCCCCCCCCCCCCCCATAGCCTCTTCTCTGACTCTCAGGACTCCACCGGTCAGATCAATAGTGCTCAGCTCATTATTGACCTCTGGTTGGTACCTTCACAGGAATAAAGACAGAGACATAAACAGGGGCTGGAGGGAGAGGGGGGGAGGCGAGAGACATAAACAGTGGATGGAGAGGACAAGAGAGAGAGAGAGAGAGCGAGGATGAGCATCTATGACACCAATATTTATTGTGTGTGTATGTGTCGCCGTGGATGCACACGTGTGCGTGCATGTGTGTGTGCGTGTGTGTGTGTGTGTGTGTGTGTGTGTGTGTGTGTGTGTGTGGCGTATTTATGTGCACTAATCTACGCTCTGGTTGGTGCTGATATATACCCCTCATCATGTTCTCCTTGACCCCACACACACACTGTCCTTCACACGCAGAGACACACACACACACACACACACGAGAGAGAGTGAGCGAGAGAGAGAGCGAGAGAGAGAGAGACAGAAAGCGAGAGAGAGCGAGAGAGAGCGAGAGAGAGTGCAAGAGAGCGAGTGAGCGAGAGCGTAAGAGACCGAGCGAGAGAGCGAGAGAGACAGAGAGCAATAGACAGAGACACAGAGACAGAGAGAGAGAGAGAGCAAGAGAGCGAGTGAGCGAGAGCGTAAGCGAGAGAGCGAGAGAGACAGAGAGCAATAGACACAGAGACAGAGAGAAAGAGAGAGAGACAGAGCGAGAGACAGATCGAGAGACAGAGAGCGAGCGAGAGAGAGCGCAAGAGACAGAGCAAGAGAGCGAGAGAGCGAAAGAGCGAGTGAGAGAGCGCGTAAGAGACAGAGCAAGAGAGCAATAGACACAGAGAGAGAGAGAGAGAGAGAGAGAGAGAGAGAGAGAGAGACAGAGAGACGTGAGAGACGTGAGAGACCGAGAGAGACGTCTGTCGCGCAACATTGTCCAGAGAATCCGGTCCGACACACGTAGCAACCCAGCAGGAGCTGACACGTGTCAGACGCCCTCTCACATTAGGCCTACTGGAAGTTATTTGAGGGGAAACGCCATCACCGCTCGCCGTGAATAAGTCTTCTTCTTCGTCTTCTTCTTCTTCTTCCTCCCATTCCCCACCAGCTACTAGGGACGACTAGCAAACAATTATAACATCAAACGCCCGCTCACGCCCACACCGACGCTCGGCTGGTGATGCGGTTTTCGGTCCCGTTTATTCACACTGTTGTAGAGATAGCAGGAGCTCGTGGGACGGATCCTGAATTGCATAACTGCACGAACTGAATTAGAGAAGCTTAAAAGGAGACATATTTTACCACCGGTTTCAAAAAACCAGCCTACCCAGCGGAGCGCGGCAACTGGTAGCCTGATCCATCCACTGCACTGCACGTCTGGGTGGACACTCCCACTCGTGATGTCATAAACCGGAGATTCTGAGACCGCTGAGGATGGCGTATCACGCTCAGACCCGGTGGTATAATAGTTCTCTTTTAAGATTTGCTGGACGAGTTGAACTCAAGTGACAACATTCAACATTTGCGTCATCATTTGCCCCCCCCCCCCCCAATGTAGAACTACAGCAGAAGCCATATTTAAAAACACACACACACACACAGACACACCAACCTGAGGACAGAACTATTACACACCGCAGACCCAACAGCCACTCCAACAGCCAATGAGAGAGAGAGAGAGAGAGAGACCGAGCGAGAAGGAGAGAAAGAGAACAAGACAGAGAGAGCGAGCGAGAGCAAGAGCCAGAGAGAGAGAGAGAGAGAGCGAGAGCGAGGGAAAAAGAACGAGACAGAGGTAGACAGAGCGAGAGAGAACCAAACCGTCAGAATCCAAACTGTCAGATCAAACTTTAATACCCAACCTTTTGACCAAAGGAACGAAGGTCAAGGGTCATCGGTAGGGACGTGAACCGGGGGCCGCCTCAGGCCCCTTCAGTCCCGAGTCGGGTGTCCCCAGTATATGGGTGGATGTGTAGGAAGAGATCCGTCCACATCAGGCGCTCCGGAGCCTTCCTGAACCCAACCCACCTCAAACCACTCCGCACGCCTCACCGGAAGCTAAATATTACATTTCTCCGGCTCGCTCATAAAAATAAGACTTTCCCATTTCCAAAATAAAACAATAAAAGCACCTGTTTGCGCACTTATTTAGAAAATAAAAAAGGTATACAGTGAGAGGGAAAGAACTGCTGTCTGATTCTGCATCCATACATTTTTGCCGCCTGCAGCCCGACTGGCCAAACTGGTCGTCGGGATAAAGCAGCGCGGCGAATCAGCCAACAAAAGGAGCGATCTCCGCCGTCTACGGAGGTTCAGCTGTGAAGTCAATCACAAACGACAACCTGTAGAAACAAGCCTGGAGAACACAGCGACTTGCTAAATGGTAAATGGATTGCATTTATATAAAGAGCTTCACAGTGTTGCCTCACATTCACCCATTCATTCATACACCGACGGCGGTGCCAACCACGCAAGGTAACAACCAACACGTCAGGAGCAGTTAGGGTTAAGGTGGCGTCTCGCTCGGGGACACCGCCGCACTCGGCTAGGAGAGGCGGAGCCCTGGGGATCGAACCAGCGACCTTCTGATTGCCAGACAGCCGCTCTGACCTCCTGAGCTACTGCCGCCCCTGTGACTTCTCTAGCTGCACATGGTGAGGGGTATATTAGGGCTCAATGCAAGTCACTTTGGATAAATAAAATAAAACACACCGAGATGGCGAATTAGCGACATGGACTTAATCTCTTAAACCAAGCTATTGCCATTTTTAAATAGCTTGAGAAAGCAACCTGGAGAAGCGAGCATAGACTGTGCCAGCGACGTACAGCTTGGGTAAATGGCCTGGCGCTGTGTGGTTTTAATTCCCTCTCCACCCAAGCGGTTTATATTTTAACTAGCGCGGCTCTCGGTTAGCTTCCGTCTTTATGTTCTCCGCGCTGCCCTCTCCCCTCCGCCACGGCGCCAGAATGCATTGTGGGTAAACAGCTAGATGAGCTAATCAATCTTCCCTCGGGAATGGGGTGGAGGAGGAGGAGGTGTGTGTGTGTGTGCGCGCGCGTGCGTGCGTGCGTGCGTGCGTGTGTGTGTGTGTGTGTGTGTTGTGGCGAGGAAGAGGAAGGGAGGAGGGAGCAGAGAAGAGAAGAGATAGGGAATGGGTGAGAGAATGGGTGAGGGAGGGAGAGGCGGGGGGCGAGGGCAAGCGATAAGGAGAGAGGAGAGTGCTATAGGAGAGGGGGCAGGAATGTCGCGAGAAGGAGAAACAAGTGAGAGATATTGTGAAGGAGGAGAAGGTGAGATAGAGAGGGGGGGGAGATACAGAAGAGAGCAGGGGAGAGAGAGAGACACACACACACGAGAGTGAGAGAATGTATGTGCACCTCCACATATGCAAATGTGGGGGTGTCAGCGAGAATACCACAAGCAGTGAAATAGAGAGAGAGAGAGAGAGAGAGAGAGAGGGAGAGAGAGGGAGAGCAAGTGAGAGAGAGGGAGAGCAAGTGAGAGAGCGAGTGAGAGAGAAATGGAGAGAGAGAGCGAGAGATGTACAGAGAAGAGAGAGAGAACGAGCGAAGAAGCAAGAGGGAGAAAGCGAGAGAGGTACAGAGAAGAGAGAGAGAGAGAGCGAGGTACTGAGAAGAGAGAGAGATGCAGAGGGAAAAGAGTGGCACAGAGCGAGCGAGAGAGTGAGGTACACAGGAGAGAGAGAGAGAGAGAGAGAGAGAAATACACAGGAGTGCGGCGAATGAAAACGTGAGGAGGAGGTGGTGAGAGGTACGTGATGAAGGAGCAGGTGAGGAAGACGAGGAGGAAAACGGAAGAAGAGGTCACGCTCACGCACACACACACACACACACACACACACACACACACACACACACACGTGTGTAACGTTAGCCCGCTGGTTCGGCCCAGGGCACACGGGAAAGGCGATACATAATATTTTAATTTCGCGAGCGTTACCGGTGTACAGGCGGCGGCGGCCCGGGATTACGTCACGCTGTGTACGCACACGCCAAGCCTCACCGTACGTTACAAACACTGCACCGAGGGATGGATATTAAGCCCCAACCCCCCTCTCTCTCTCTCTGTCTGTCTGTCCCCCTTTCTCTCTAGGTCTCTCGGCCAGGCCCCCCTGTCTTTCCAAACTGTGACGGAGAACCAGAATTCAGAGATGAACAGTGACCATGAGGACACCGAACATGCACGCACACACATGCGCGCGCACACACACATATGCGCAGGCTGGAGAGCGCACACACACACACACACACACACACACACACACACACACACACACACACACACACACACCTGGTGTGAAAGGACCCCCCCCACCCACCCACCCAATCACCTTTCTCAACCCCCTCCTCCTCCTCCTCCGGGCCGATTGCCAAAGCTCCTACCCTACCCCTCTTTCGCCCCACGACCCCCTCCACAAGTAGACACACACACGTGCACACGCATACACACACACACCACACACACACACACACACACAATCCCCCCCCAAAAAATCCCGGGCTTAGCCCCGGCCCAGTGCTGGGATTACCGGATTAGAACTCTATTCCATTATCTCTCCACAGTACGTACACACACACACACACACACACACACACACACACACACACACACACACACACACACACACACACACACACACACACACACACACACACACACACACACACACACACACACACACACACACACACACACACACACACACACAGAGAGGGGTGACAGGGCCAAAGGCAGACCAACACACACAGTCAATCACAACAAATGGCATTTATACACAAAGGATACAGTTACATGGTTTCACACACGCAGGCACACACACACACACACACACACACACACACAGACACACACACTCACAAGTCCCTCTGGTCACTCCGTCCCCCGGGGACACAGTGTACCCTAACGAGGAAGATATGCGATACGGTGACGAAGGCCCGTACAAATAAACCACTCAGTGTAACACCAGGGTGAGCACCCGGGACACGCACACACACACACACACCACACACACACACACACACACACAGTAGAACACAGTGCCACAGGTTGACACTGCAAAGTAACCCAACGTCTGTGTGTGTGTGTGTGCGTGCGTGTAGGTGTGTGTGTGTGTAGGTGTGTTTGTGTGTGTGTGTGTGAAGGGGTCTGTGCGTGTGCGTGTGTGTGTATGTACAGTAGGTGTGTGTGTGCGTGTGTGTGTGTGAGACAGAGTATGCGTGTGAGACAGAGTGTGTGTGTGTGTGTGTGTGTGTGCGTGTCAGTACAATTCCTCCGAACGAATACAACAGTCAGCCGCCGCCCACAAATTCAGAATGCACCGCAGCCATTGGCCGGTGGGCCTGTCCGTCACTTACGTAGTCGTGGAAGGCCTTGGCCTCGCTGGAGTGCTCACACGTCTCCCGCCGGTCCGGAGCCGCGCAGTACAGGTCCCAGAATACACTGGGGCAGGGGAGGGAGGTCAAAGGTTACCAAGCAGGAAGAAGTACAAGCACACGTGTAACAGTGATTCATAGCCCATTCGAGCGTGCGCTCGCACACACACACACCGTTTAAAGGGGAGGTGACAATGGCAATGTCACCTCCCCCCTCGATCAAAACATAAACACACACACACACAGATGTTCATAATACTATACTTGTGAGGACCTGTCCCTACAGCGTTGGGTCATGTGATGGAGATACGCACTTTCAAATGCAAGACAGTTTCATCGATAACTATTGGGCATATACATAATGTATTATATCCGATTTAGAAATAAGTGGTTTACCCATGATATATAAAATCAATCAATCTCTCTCCATCGTCATGTGTGTGACACACACACACACACACACACACACACACACACACACACACACACACACACACACACACACACACACACACACACACACACACACACACACACACACACACACACACACACACACACACACACACACTAATTGCCCGTGTAAGTGGCTCTACCTGCCCACCAGCTCCCTAATTGAATCAGTAAAAGGTTGTTTGGTTATTGATTTGACGGAAGCGCAATAAACTCCAAGCCTCCGTTAGCACGGGGGCTACCTCAAGATGGAACGCACCAGGTCCTCAAACACTGCACAGCGCGCTCTCTGGGCCACTTCACCGAGCTCTCGTGTTTGAGAGGACATAGGTTCGTCACCTGATAGCATCGACGCTCACTCTTGTGTGTGTTTGAGAGGACATAGGTTCACGACCCGATAGCATCTTAGCATCTACGTTCGCGCAGGGGTGAGCCGACAACAGGAAGCTTATAGGCTACTATTTAAAACGCCGCGAAGACAGACAGAGTACGTGTTCAACGTCAAACTTAAATGGGGGGGGGGGGGGGGTCAGGATGATGTCGTTTTGGGTCGCCTCGTAACGCCTGGCGCCTACAAAGGGATCCCTCCCCCAAACCCCACCCCCCCTGACTCCAGGATGGGGGGCGAGATCAGTAAGGGGTGGAGCCGAAGGGTGGGGGTGTGGGAGGGGGGGGCGCATGTGTTTTGGGGGGGAAGGGGGGGGGGAGCTGGGTGAGGCCGAGGTGACACAAAGGAGGCCGGAATGCAACGGGTTAATCTGCTAAGAATCCTCCTCCCTCACGCGGACAAAAGAGAAAGGGCTGGGTGGGGGGGGCATTCCCCAACCATCTGGAGCTATTGTTTCAGGAGCAGGAGTGTGTGTGTGTGTGTGTGTGTGTGTGTGTGTGTGTGTGTGTGTGTGTGTGTGTGCGCGCTCAGCAAGGTTGGACGACCTGACCTGATCTAGCGCACACATTTCTAACTTGATGTGGAATGTATGCGTGTGTGTGTGTGTGTGTGTGTGTGTGTGTGTGTGTGTGTGTGTGTGTGTGTGTGTGTCGCACATTTCTAACTTGATGTGGAATGTGTGTGCGTGATTGAAAGCAGCACCTCGACTACTGCTACTAAGCACCGTCAGGAGCGTGCATTTCGCGTGGCGGGGCGGGGGAGTCACGGACCCCAGGGGGCCGGTGCGGATAGATTAGGTTGATAACAGAGCATCCAAACGACCCGCACCGGCAACACGTCACCGGAGGGGCGCTGTACAGCTCTCCTCGTTCCTCGGGCCCCTAGGAACCGTACTCTTCAGCGGAGGGCCAAACATGGACTCCAATTAACACAAGGCGGCATCTCACAGACACACACACAGACACACACACACACACACACACACACAGACACAGACACAGACACACACACACACACACACACGACGACGAAGACCAAAAAGAAGAAACTTACCACCACCATGAATGGAGAAATCCGGGAGGCTCGCCTAACGTGATGTTTTTCTCCCATCGAATCTGGAAGAGGAGAGGAGTGGAGGAGAGAGGAGAGGAGAGTAGAGGAGAGTAGAGGAGGAGAGGAGGGGTTATGTCCACAGGTCCGCGGGTTAAGAACACAATCAGTGAGCCGCAGAATGTCAATGGAAGCTTCAGGTACCGCAGCGCGACCGCCCTGGCTCTGTCCACCCCACCCGCCTCCACACACACACATCGTACTGCACTGTAGTGTCCTGTCCTGTCCTGTAGTCTCCTGTCCTGTACTGTCCTGTCCTATACTGTCCTGTCCTGTATTGTCCTTTCCTGACCTGAACTGGAGTGTACTGTACTGTTCCTGACCTGTACTGTCGTGTACTGCCCTGTCCTGTCCTGTACTGTACTGTCCTGTGGGGCCGCTGTACGGAAGAAGTTGTCTTGCCGTCGGCTCCCAACTCTTCCATCCTCGTCTTGGCGCATGAATAAATGATCAGGGTTTGATCAGGGACGTTTCAGAAAGATGTAAGGTGACTCCCAAGTCTTTCATAAGGGGAAGCCTTCGCCTTTCCACCCCACCCCTCCACCCTCCACCCTCCTCCACCCTGCACCCTCCAGCATGCTATTGGCAATGGTAAATATTACAGCTGGCATTCCACCAGCGCCCTCGAGAATCACAGTAAGGAGGCACCCCCCTGAACCCTGAAGGGACGACTACATCGGTAGGTTGGTAGGTCGGTCGGTCGGTCGGTCGGTTGGTTTTCGGCAGCGTCTTACCTCCGACAGGAACGTCTGTGCAGACTTCTGGGCTCCCACGTGGAGCAGGTACTCGTACACGTACAACGCTAACCTGGAACACACACACACACACAAACACACACAAAAGTCAATAAATGTGACTTCTGGGGACCCACATCATGAAGACCAGGCCATAACTTTGTGGTATTATTATTATTATTATTATTATTATGGATGAAAAATTAAGATAAATGAGAACTGGATCATTATTGGGTATTTGTTCAAATTACTTTCTTATGAATTTATTAGCAATACATTAGCTGAAATCAATGGGCCTGGCTGGACAACAATACCAGCACTGAACTGAACAACATTGCAAAAAAATAAATCAAACATGAACAACATTTGTTTCAATGCTAATTTTTTTTCTCCGCGGTCAACCGCAATCTTAGGCCGTACGCCACAATAACACCTCACCATGGGGGGGGGGGGGGGGGGGGTGAGCCGTGTTGTGTATACAGAGTTCACCTCACGACTAGCTCCACGCGCTAAGCAACACGTTGGCACAGCACCCAGCGCTACCCTCGGCCAACACCTCGCCCAACGAGTCGGTCTTCTTCCCCCCCCCCCACCCCCCCGTTTTGAGTCTGACACGATAATGACGTATATTGAAATGCTTTTCCCGCTCCGCCAAAACAAACAGTAAAGGTGAGAACACTGAACAGAGGGAATAGCTTAGGGTGTTGAGGAGGCCTCGAAAGCGTCTGGGTTCGGAAGCTTGTTCAACGTTTTGCAAGTAAGTCTCTCCGCCGTAGGGGACGGGGAGACACACACACACACACACACACACACACACACACACACACACACACAACACACACACACCACACACACACACACACACACACACACACACACACACACACACTTGAATAGACAATTAAAGTGGCCGCTAAATGTCTACATAGTGTGAAGTAAAGAGCACAAAACAAAACATTGCATCATAAAAACAACAAAAATACACCAAATAATCTTCAATTGGGCAAGGTGTGTTAGCCCATTAGCAGGAGGGATCGGCCATTTTCAGGGGTTTTTTTCACCAGTCGACGAGTAAAAACGTACATTTGGAGTCGAGGGGAATATTCAGAGCTCATTTTCAAGCATAGGCCCATTTACTGTTGAATTAAAGTCAGGCTATAAACCAAGTCCCATTTATTGATCCAGTCTTAATTAGAGATATTCTTTATGACATTTTGTGAACGACTAAAACTCTAATGCCTAGAAAGCCATCACAACGGAGCACATTACAATCCAAGAGGCCAAACATGGTCGGGAAGATATATTGTGTGCATTTCAAGAGCCATTTGAAATGCTTAATATCATATTTTTATAAATAAATCCAATATTAAATGAGGTTAAAAGAGCGTTTTTGCAACGTGCATCACTGCAGGTGGCGCTCCACAGCGAATGTGTTCCCGCGTCGCAGCAGTTGAACGGTCGTTCGGTGAGAGGGACAACATAAAAAAAAGTTATGAGCGGTTTTGCATTGGAAGTATAAATCGAAATAATCATCCGAATAAATCGTCTGTCACGACGCGAGAAGAATGAACGGCCGTTCTTAAGATTTACTTTATCGATCCTCCTACTGATTACTGTGGGCAAGAGACGCCGTTCGCTCAAACTCTAACCGTAAAGAAAGTTAAGACATAAGTAAATATAATTAGGCGGATTCCTTTGCTGTGAAATGGCCTGAAATCATTGACATTTCAGAGTCGCCTCCAGAACGGGCAGAGCTGAGTGTGTGTGTGTGTGTGTGTGTGTGTGTGTGTGTGTGTGTGTGTGTGTGTGTGTGTGTGTGTGTGTGTGTGTGTGTGTGTGTGTGTGTGTGTGTGTGTGTGTGTGGCTCACAGAGTTCACATCTTTTGGCGGACGTTCGAGCCTCTTTATACGTCCACGGTTATTATTCTATAGGCCGACCTGATTAAAACGAGGCTTTTAAAATTAAGTCACTAAAAGACCAATGTCCTGATGGCCGCGGTTACTGACTGGGGTGAAGAAAAGCGCAGAATTGAGAACCAGATGATATTAAATAGCCGGCACTGATTACATAAATTATGATTATATGTTTTGGGAAACTACACATTGTTTAACATTGGTTAATTCTATTGTTAACAGCATGGTGTAATTCAATGTATGGTACGGCAGTGGGAATCTGACATTCATATCTTGGCAGAAATGCTTTTCTCAGCGAAAAAGCACTTAACTGACTAACAACTCGGGTACCGATTAGGAAGTGCGGAGCTGACCTCGCCAGACCAAATTGCGTATTAGTCTGGAACCTCTCCATTCATTTTTGATTTCCAAGGGCAAGTCTGGGAAAAAAAATGCAGCACAATGAAGGTAAATTAAACTTTTACCAAATCGTGTCAAAAACACGGCAAATTGACTTTACAGATTAGTCTGGTTCCTAGGCTAGCAATTACAGCAACGACGAGTCGACCAAACATGGACGTCCATAGTTAGCAACTAGCAGTGCTGCGGGCCACGCCACATGTCCTAGCAGCTAGCGGTGTAGCAGCTAGCGGTGTAGCAGCTAGCGGTGTAGCAGCTAGCGGTGTAGCAACTAGCGGTGTAGCAACTAGCGGTGTAGCAACTAGCGGTGTAGCAGGCCATGCTGCGTGGGATGTCCCGCTAAACCGCTAGCTGCTAGGCCGCGCAACACCGCTAAATGACAGCGGGCGGTACGCGCGGCGCACATGTCCCGTTACCTGCTATGCCACGCGTGGCTGCGACCGCTAGCTGCAGTGGTGTACCGTACCGTACCGTACCAGGCCATGCCGCGTCCCGCTAAACCGCTAGCTACTAGGCGACCCGGCTGGCAGTGTCGCAGCCACGCGTGGCATCGCAGGTAACGGGACATGTGCTCCGCGCGTACCACCCTCTGTCATTTAGCGGTGTTTAACAGGCCGTTAATGGACCATGAATCGACCGGCCACATGGATATGACGCCGCCCCCTCTCGCCTGACATGGCCGAGGCCTACAGGGTGACGGGGACGGGGGGGGGCGAGGTCTCACAGCCCCCACAAGACCCCCCCTTCGCCCGTCATTAGTCAATAGACCCAATCAATGCAACACGGTCTTAAGATAATCAGGCTTTAGTCAAGGTTTGTTTTAACCTCTTTAACAATGCCTAGTGGACCGAGCATGTAGGCGCTTCTCAAGGGGGAGGGGGGGGGGGTGGTGTGTGTGTGTGTGTGTGTGTGTGTGTGTGTGTGTGTGTGTGTGTGTGTGTGTGTGTGTGTGTGTGTGTGTCCCTCACAGTCCACGCCGTGCTGAAGGAATTACTGAAATTCTTTGCAGCTACGACACACAAGGACTCAAAATGTTCCGTAGCGAGGATGTTATGCTCGGAGATATGATGGAAATGTGGGCGATGTTGTTTGGGTACCGTTGCATTGACGATTGATTTAACTACACAAACCAGTGTGTGAAACGCTTCTTCTGAGGACACTTAAGTCATAGGAATGTGTGTGTGTGTGTGTGTGTGTGTGTGTAGAGGTTATTAGCAGACTACTACTACTACTACTACTACTACTACTACTACTACTACTAGAAGGGCATAAATAAATATTCAACCTGTGCAGGAGACATGTTTTTCCTTTAAAAAACAAAACCCAGCAGGGCTGCTATCCCAGCAAGTGTCTGTCTCACACACACACACACACACACACACTAGAAGGGCTAGTAGTAATTTGAACATCACACACACACCGCTCGCCTTGACCGCTAACGCGCACTACAAGTGCCCGTCGTTTGTAGGTCACTAAGGGAGCTGACCGCAAGTGTGGCTGGCTCGCTGGCGCTGACACACACACACACACACACACACACACACACACACACACACACACACACACACACACACACACACACACCTTGTATCAGGTATCTATTAAATACTTATTATATCATTAATTATCATCATCATGTTCATTATTCATACGATGCACATTATGACTCTGTTGCCCGTGTTGCACAACTCGTTCACTCGAATGTGATTGAGAATCAGTGTTTGTTGTTGTTTACGATGCGCCCCCCTTAACTTGTAGGCCTGGTATGCGTTTACAGGCTCGTCTCGACCTCACCAATATGGTGGCCACGGCGCGAAGCATTCACCGCGGCGTCCATGTCCAGTATCCATCTACAGTATCGGTTAGAAAATTACGCTCCTCCTAGCATCGCTAACTCTTCATCATCCTCTCCTCTCGAGGTACAAAAGCGGTTTAACGCGACGGCACAAAGAAACACTTCGTCATTTCGTCGCCTTCCGTTAAGTCGCCGTTCACTTCTGAATGTTTTAAACTAACTAATCATACACATTGCACCTTGCACCTTGCACACGGTGACGCCACCAGGTGAGACGACCATCTTCGAGCGCTGTCTGCAACATGAGGGGTGAGGGAAGGTGAGGAGTAGGGTGGGCGGGGTGGGGAGAGGGTCTTCTTGTCTGGGGTGGTTGGGACGATCACACCGCAGTGCTCACCCCCCCGAGAGGCCCCCCGGATAAAAATTTCATGTGCATGGCCGTGTGTGTGTGTGTGTGTGTGTGTGTGTGTGTGTGTGTGTGTGTGTGTGTGTGTGTGTGTGTGTGTGTGTGTGTGTGCCTCCCCCCAACCTGCATTATTAAAGACCACCAGCTCAGGAAGAGAGAGATGGAGAGTTCAGGAGAGTCTCGTGCCTCTAGTGAGGGGTGAGAAAGAGCAGAAGTTGGCGAAGGAAGAGGGGACAGGTAGTTTAAGCGACGGATGAGGACGAGAAGTTAGCGAGAGCGAAGAGGAAGAAAGAGAAGTTAAAGTCAGGGATGAGGAGGAGGAGGGTGAGGGTGAGGAGGAAGAGGAGGAGGAGTTTTGCATCAGTGGAGATAAAAAGGAACATGTGAGAACAACGGGGAAACCATTGACTGGTCCCCACAGGAGGAGGGGTGGTCCTTCTAACCCCACTTCTAATGGAAGACAACAGGAGAGGATGGAGGCTCACACAGGAAGCCAGAAGAACCAGCCACACCATAGATAGATGGATGGAAAGATGTGGAATATACGATCATACAACTCACAGCAGACAAAGTCTTCTGATGTCTCCACATGCAACGCAACAGGCAACCAGGGAAGCTCTCCGCCAAGGGAACAAAGGCTAAGGCTATTAAAAGAACGCTATCGTCATGAATCTAGGACTCTACTTTAGGTTTATGGCGCCAGGGTCATAAATCATCACCATCTGATAAATATACTGCACTCTGTGGGCCATGTTGTCCTCTAGTTGTTGTTGTTGTGGATCTTCCCTTCACTCTGTCCATCATTAGTACCCCGGTCCCACCACCACCAGCACAACCTCAATCAACCCCACCACCACCACCACCACCAGCGGCGGCGGCACCACCTGCACACCTGACGTAGTGTCCGAGGCTGCAGACAAACCCGTCTTTAAAACACGGACAAGTCCGCCCACCTACACACACACACGTACACGCCTTTCTGTTGCGGATCAGAGACCGACTGCTTAGGTCCATCTCAATCAGTTAACACCTAGGCCCTCTCTCTGTGTGTGTGTGTGTGTGTGTGTGTGTGTGTGTGTGTGTGTGTGTGTGTGTGTGTGTGTGTGTGTGTGTTAACAGAACTTTAAGTAAAGAGAGGCGACCTGCGACTATTTGTATGTTGACGGGACGGGTTGGCACTATAGTCGCACTTGTACACGTACACACACACACACACACACACTACTGACAACTATGTCCCACTTGTCCCTTGATCTGCTAACAGGGACGGGGGGGGTGAGGAGGGAGAGCGACGACGTGTGTGTGTGTGTGTGTGTGTGTATATATGTGTGTGTTGGGGGCGGGGGGGGTCAGATCATGCTGTTGAAAGGACAGGACATGGACATGGATGGGGCGCACTCCACCGTGCAGGACCTCTCACAACTCGTACTTTGAGATCACTTCCAACGGCTCAGCTCCGACCTCCCAGCCAACAGTCCTGTGCTGTCCTGAGGTCTAAAACAACTTCTGGAAACTAATCCCACAGGTTACCGTCCATGTGTACGGTTTCGTGACGATGAAACATTCGTATGAAAGGCGGAGATGGTAAACAGGGGTGAGACAGACAGACAGACAGACAGACAGGAGACACAGAGAGAAGACAGAGAGACAGGGGAGCGGTAACCCCGGTGCGAGCAGGCGTGCAGACAAAGGGATCGGAGGGATGGTGATGGTGATGATGATGGTGGTGGTGGTGATGATGGTGGTGACGTCTCCTTCCCTGAGCAACCAATAACGGGGTCCCGAACACATGCAGGGGGGGGGGGGGGGACGCAGAACAACAAAGTTCCCCACACACACACACACGGCGGCGGCGGGGGGGGGTACAAAGTAGCGGCCCGGGGGCGCTCCGGGGTCGGTCGGTCGGTCGTGACGTCACGGACCCCGGAGCGCGTTCCTTCGCGACATTGAGACAAAAGCCCGAGAAAAACAAAAAACAAAACAGACAACACACAACACACATTACACACACACATAGGCTCGCTAGCAGCAACAACAACAACACAACAAGGTACAGCGCTTCAGATGCATTGTTCCCCGCACGCCCGGCCGGGGTGGGAGGTGGTGGAGTGGCGGTGGTGGTGGTGATGGTGTTGGTGGTGATGGTGGTGGTGGGATCCCCATCCATGCACCTGGTGGACGTTTTTAAAGTGCGGGGTCCCGGTGCCACGGTGCCGCACACACCGTGCAGAACACAACTTCCAAGTGGAAAGCGGTGCAACCGTTAGTTAGGTTGTTGTTTTTTTAACAATTTTAAATCCCTCGTCTCTTTTAGGGGGGGGGGGGTTAAAAAAGCAACCAGAAAGACAAGTGAAACTACTGCCCACCCAGGCGGCTAGCTGCTGCTGCTGCTGCTGCTGCTTGGGCTCTACTACTACAACCCATGCCAGGGTCGCACACGGGTCGTGGTGGGGTCGTCGTGGGGTGGTGGGGTAGTGGGGGGGGGGGGGGGGGGGTCGTGGTGGGGTAGTTAGTGGGGGTCGGATGAAGCATGACCAGAAAAGTGGTCAGCACGCTCCACCTTCCAGCTGCAGAAGGTGCACTTTAAGGCTCCTCCGGTAACTTCTGGAGCGGACTGTGAACATACATACATGCATGCATACAGACATAGACATCATGCATGCAATGCATACATACAGACATGCATACATACCACATACACACACACACACACACACACATGCATGTGTGTGTGTGTGTGTGTGTATGCATGCGTGCAGGAGGAGCAGCAAGTTAGCCTCCACGCCGAGCAGAGCAGAGCAGAGCGCGAGCCGAGCCACTCACTCAGCCGGAGCTCTGTTCCCGTGACAGTGCGATCATGTCGGCTACTTACTTTTCTCTCGCTTGGCTATCGGAGGGAACCACGGCTCCCTTCCCTTGGCGTACATGTTGGCGTCTGTTGCGATACTTTGTATGATCCTCCTCTCGACACTGTCAAAAGAAAGCGACCACAAACCCCTACTATCTCCCATAGCTACCCAGTTAGTGTTGTTCTCTCTCCCTCTCTTTCTCTCTCTCCTCCCCTCTACCTCTCTCTCCCTTTCCTTTTCTTTTTCTTTTTTTTTTTTTTTTCAGCCAGGGGGGGGAAACTTTGAAACGGTCCGCGCTGGTGGATCTTTTTTTTTTTTCAATCGCTGTTCCAGGACTCCGCTCGCAACCCCCCCCGTTGTGCGACGGCGGGGGCTTCTTAAAGGCACAGTGTCTCCGTTATTGTGTTGACTCGACGACGCTCAAAACTCAAGTTCAACTTCTTCTTCTTCTTCTTCTTCTTCTTCTTCTTCTTCGTCTACGGTGCTCCGGAGACGTTCACGTGACGGCGGCCTCGCGGTACATCTCAGAGACGCGTCGACACAAACGTGTCTCTGCCGCCGTCGCCGCCGCCGCCGCTGTCGTGCGTCTTAAATGGAAATGGTCGTTTCCCTCGGGTCGTTACCGACGTGAGCCGAGATAACGAATTCCCAGCGCTACCGCGGAACGCTAACGTGGCAACGGTAGCGCGACGTAGCTAGAAGTCGTGACGTAAAGTGTTATTTACATGTGACGCTTTAACGTTGGTATTCCACCACATTTGATTTCCATAATCACATTCATGACATTCATGTGTTGACGATGTTTTGCGCTGTCATGCCATTTCCCAATTTCCAAGTATAGTAAATAGCATAGTGTTTAAAGGAGGATGCAAAATAACAATCCTCTCAAAAAAAACAAGATTGCAATGTGTAAATCCGGTGGCATAATTGGAAAATATCTGCTT
>PIJE02001852.1:45000-97380 GCA_002895965.2 Coryphaenoides rupestris | reverse complement strand
TTTATTCACTATAACACTGGCTGCCTCAATAAGCCAAATATTGATTTCACCATTCAAAGTAAATGAACGAGACTATTGACTTGTTGCCCCCTGAGTCCTGACGTGTTGTGAGACAGTGGGTTCCAGTGTGTTCCGTTGAGCCTTACCTTTGCCGAGAGGTCTGCTGGCTCCTCAATTAACTCAATCACTTAACATGTGACATGCATTCGCCGCCAAGTGGACACCAACAACAACAACAACAACCACTTCATGGCTTTTGGAAATGTGATGAACTCACCGACAACACTAGCGATACTGCCATTAAAAACGGCAACAAATCCTTGATAGAGTCCAGAAGTGCAAGTAATAATGCATGAGCAGGCTGGAGATGTCACGGCTGCAGTGCAATACATCACATCCACATCCACATCGCCTCCGGGAAGTGTGATTGTTCCCTCTGAGGCGGGGGTCGTGACCCCTGCCGACGCCGGCATGTCACATGTTAAGTGATTGAGTTAATTGAGGAGCCAGCAGACCTCTCGGCAAAGGTAAGGCTCAACGGAACACACTGGAACCCACTGTCTCACAACACGTCAGGACTCAGGGGGCAACAAGTCAATAGTCTCGTTCATTTACTTTGAATGGTGAAATCAATATTTGGCTTATTGAGGCAGCCAGTGTTATAGTGAATAAATGACATCTTTCCACATCGCCAAGTCCAATGAGGTCTGTCTGCTACCTTCACAATCGCCCTCACAATAAGACGCAGGTGACCTTTCACCACACAACACAAACTAAGTCTGTCCTTGGACTTCAGTCCTCATGGCTGCCGTGACGACCAGAGAACGCAATTCACTTCCCGTCATTGTCTCATGACTCGCGCATGATTGGTGGTGGGAGCCTGACCCACTGAGGGTTTGGGGGGGGGGGGGGGGGGGGGGGGTATTTGATTTCATATCTTGTGACGGCGATGGTGACACACAGGAGAGTGACGAGGAAATGAAAAACTATCAAGGACGTGAAACTAACGAAAAAGGAATAAGAAAGGACAAAAGAGGAGGGAGGGTTCGGGTTAGTAGGCTGAGAGGCACAAAGCAGGAGCACACACACACACACACACACACACACACACACACACACACACACACACACACACACACACACACACACACACACACACACACACACACACACACACACACACACACACACACACACACACACACACACACACACACACACACACACACACAAATACAAAAGAACCACAGGGGGCCCTGAATGTTGTGCCAGTGTGGGCTCGGGGCCCGAGCGTGAGCGCGAGTGTGTGTGTGCGGGTGCGACTGAGGCCGTGTGCCAGCCGACCAGGCGACCACCGGACCCTTCAGGACAATATTTTAGCGGCTCCACAGCTCCTTTAGTATTCATTCTTTCTGCCGCTCAATTGAGCCGCCGTCCCAGAGCATATGTCTGCACAGGAGCAGCACTGCATCACAGGGTGGTGAGCGTGGACTAGTCGTTACCAGCTAATTTGTCTGTGAAGTCCCATTGACAAAAAGCAGCCACTTCGCTGCCATATCTCATTGTCCCCTCTCTCTTCTTCCTCCTCCTCCTCCTCCTCCTCCTCTCTCACTGCTGGTTGTCATTTGTAGATCACCCCCCACCCCTCCATCTGTAGCATCTGGACGCCCCGACATCCAGCAGGTACAGACAGAGGACTGTTCTACTAAAGGAAACGTGAGCCTGTGTCTGACATGGCCACCCCCGCCACCGCCACCATCATGTGTCATTATGTACATTAGATAGAGCAGTCAACATGAGACCAACGCCGTAAACCCGGGGAAACCAACTCAGTAGCAAGCTTTATGTTACATGTTATGCCATAGGCCATTTATGATTCATGATTTATGATTCATGATTTGGACGGGAATGAAGAAAGACGTTGCCACCAAGAGCGCCGTCCCTCGCTCTCAGGCAAGAGCCCCGAACAAACCTTGCTACACCAGTCTATTTACATCGTCATGACACTGGTTATGTAGTCACAATGCACTGTGTACCTACAGTAATGTGTCACAATGTGGTGGTCTGAGATGTCAGGGGCAGATTTAGTCATTCATGTAGTAGGCCTGTATAAATCATGACAACTAAATTGTGTGGTATCTCTGTTGGATTCATAAACATAGGATTATCACATACCTGTGGTTAGTGTGATTAAATGAAATCTCCCATGTTGAGATTGCACACACACACACACACACACACACACACACACACACACACACACACACACACACACACACACACACACACACACACACACACACACACACACACACACACACACACACACACACACACACACACACACACACACACACACAGTTGAGTTGTTTGAGAATGTATGTTTAGAAAAATACTGCAGGAGTGAATGGGGAGTAAGCATTCCATTGTACATTTGGTGAATAGCCCGTGTTTATATTTACCGACTATATTCACTGCAGTGTTGGTTTTGATTTACTTCATAGCTATTCTTTTAGCAGATGCTTTTAAGTGGCGTGAAGTTAATTCAGATAATAGACGACATGCCGTGAACACGCTTGCGCTGCGTGCCTCACCTGCTCCGGAGCAGGTTATGTTTGAGATCACAGATCAACACGTATAAAAGCACTGCCTACTGACCAATTGACTCTTAGAAAACGCCATCACCATTCCGTGAAGGTTTGAATTATGTTTTCATATTTCTTCTTTATTTGTTCCTCACACACTGCCAGGGTTGCAGCTGAAAGAATAAGGATAAAATTGTCTTACAGTGGCAGTGATATTGATATGATAAGCCTATAATTCACGCAGTCACACAGCCTGGATTATAGTCTTCATTTGTTTAATATTATAGTTTGCCCATCTTGGAGAAAATATGCGGCTCTGGTAGACATTGGTAGATTGGGACCATCAAGGTTGATAACCACGCACGTAGCGCCGCTTATGGGTGATTGCTGTTGTTAAACTTAGTGAAGCCAGCTAACAGGAACGTATCCTGGGTATGTTGAACTGGTGTGGTAGTATAGGCCCCAGGGTCAGAGAGAAGCCATGATCACTTGGGACCACGCCGTCCATTGAGTCGGCTAACTTACCCTTACCTTATTTGTTGTAGCGTAGTGTTGGTGGTCAAATGAGCACCCAGATGGTTGAGGTGAAACACAGTCACCACAGAGTTTCACCTCAGACATTCAGAGAAGGGGCCTATATTTCAACTGGGGTTTTATTTGTCACATGTCAAAACTTGATTAATTAATTTAATCAATTAGAAGATAGTGTAGATCCAAAGCAATTATTATTTTTAAATGCGTCCTTAATAAATAAGCTGGTTGCCTACAGGTAGGCTGAGAACATTGGCGTTTGAACCCAGAGCCTTTCGACAGGGAGTCAAACACACCTGTCCCCCACAGAGTTGCAGTTGAAGGGTTTAAGAGCGGGAAACATCAAGATGCATTCAGGCTCATCAGGCCTACGGGACACAATGGTGGTTGGCCATGAAATGAATGCCTCATCCTGGCCTACGCCTTTCCATTTCAAAATCACTTTAACCAACACTAAATAACACTTGGTTCACCTGAGGTAGCCTACTTCAGGTCCATAATTACTATTCCAAGAGCCGCTGAAAAAGTGAACAACTTCCACAGAAGAAACAAGAGCGCCATTCATTTTTCATGAATGCCCATAGGGATAGACTTGGACACGTAACCTGGCAATGCAAGTCTGGGCCATTACAAGGATTAAACTTGGGTCTACTCCTTGGAGTGGACCAAGTCGTAGATGGTCAACCATGTGTCCCAGCTTTAGCCTAGCCTTTATCCTAGCAGTGTCTCCAAACTGACTAGAACTTTCTTTAGCAGGTCTTTGGTTCCATAATAAACCAATTCCCTTCTTAAACGACTTAGCCTACCTGATAGAAAATAACCAGAACCAGAAGTTAATTATGTTTTATGACTTGATAGACAAATGAATAGGCCTATGCCTCGACTTAACAGCATTGTATCAACGTTAAACCATATAATTTTATAAAACAAATAATATGGTTTATTTCCACAGTGACCTTTGACAATATGGCTCTGAACTCTTATTGAAGAGCAAGTTGGCGATATTTAGGCCTAATTTAGACATGTTCAAAACAATAAATCTTACGCAATTCAATTCGGAGGCTTGGGATTTTTCAAATAATACATTTTAAATCAAAAACAGAGTGTAAAATCCCGGATAAACTAAATTTGAAGACTTGGGGAAAGTCATGATGATAACCCAGGTTTGAGTAAAAAACAAAGAACCTCTAATCTGATTATCTGACCTAAGAGCAGATCTCGTCTATTACCAAGACTCAACGGGACGCGGTGTCTATCAGACGTGACAGCCTTTCGGTAAAAGTGGCGGTAGACCCGGTAGACATCCAGAGGAGAACATCCAAGTAAAGCTCACATACCAATAACCTCCTGTAGCTCGTAGTCGTCTTTGTTGATGGACCAGGGTTGGGAGCTCAGGTCCTCCGACATCACTGAGACCAGGGGTCCGTGGGAGCAGAGGCGCTATTTGTAAAAAATAAAATAAAAATAAATGTTCAATCCAAAAACTTGGTGTGAAAATAAGTCAAGTAAGTAATCCCGACGGGAGCAACGAGGGCGACGCTTCCCCTTCTTTCCGCCGAGTCCTGCAGCGGCAGCAGCAGCAGCAGCGCTCCTCCTGTCATTCCCAAAGTTTGACACACCGCCGATGGCCCCGCCCACCGCATTCCTTTTAACAGATCGTGGGCTGACGCGGCGGACATGTTGGGTGTGCGGAATATCATAGTGATGGCAAAACAGTTCATTTCAGTGACTCGAATCACTAGAATCAGTTCATTAAAAAGATTCGTTCGAAAGATTCGTTCGAAAGATTCGTTCACCGAATCGTTCAGTGCTTGGGCGGAGCTCCGACTGCGTAGTCCGACTCACTCAGTGAATCACTCGGGGATTCGCAGTGAACGAATCACGACACGTTCGCTCGCAGAAGTCCACTCTGCACGCTCGCTGCCTCGCTCGGCGTCCGCACGCACGTGAATGATTCGTTCATCACAGCAGAAGTGGTTCGCATTGAATGATTCGTTCAGGCAGAAGTGGTTCGCAGGACGAATCACGTTCGCTCGCGGCAGCCCCTCCCCCTCCCTGCAGCTCGCTGCTGATCAGATCGTCCGAGAGCTCAACTGAACTGAGAGATGAACGGATCTTTTCAGTAAGTGATTCAGTTCACCCAAAAGATTCGGTCTTTTGAACGAATCTTTCGCGAACGACACAACACTAGAATATCATCAGTGTAGATCAATGCAATGGAGGCTTCTTAATTTGCACCGTTGGTTTAATGGATCACCGTGTGTCTCCTTTCCATGCGTCTCTGGAACAACCGTATAACCCCCAGTATATGCGCAAGCGCATTAGACTACCGTATATGACACCTCCCCCTCTTTTGAGTGTCAATAACATCAAAGGAACACTTTAACTGAAAATGGCTATTCATACAGCACATAGCATAAACCAAGATTAACTCAAATGGAGACATTTCAACAACACTGGTCTCTCAACTGACCCAACAAGTAAACATTATCACATCAATGTCAGTACAATTTTTATTTTCTCTTCTCCCCCCCCCCCCCAAAGGCCATATGATCTGCTTATGTACAGGTCAAGCCTGTCGACTTGCTTGCACACCCATCCAGATCTGGTCACAGTCTGACCGGGTAGAGGGTTTGTGGGTATAGCCACACTCTGACTGACAGGAACAGTCTCTAACATGGTGGCTCCGTCAGAGTGTGTGTGTGTCCCTGTGATCTCCCCGTGCGCTGCTGGGATGGGCTGGGGAACCGGCCCTGGTTGGAGGTGACGGCGGTTCTGCTGCAGTTCTGCTCCATGCTGCATCCTGATGACGAAGGATCTCGGGGTGGTGCTCTCGCTTGAGATCACCGCTGGCAAAGACCATGACTTTTCATTCTCCAACTTGGAGAATACAACATCTCCTGGTCGCAGGGCAGGTAAGGGCCTGGCTCCATGACGGTGGTTGTAGTAATGAGCCTGTTTAGCCTTTTCCCTCCCGTCCCTCTCTTTCACAGCTGTCCTGCTGGGCCATTTGGGTAGGAGGTTTTTCTCCACAGTGGGGAGTGTGGTTCTGATTTTCCTCCCCATCAACAGCTCGGCTGGACTGAAGCCTGTGGTGGAGCAGGGAGTGGACCTATAGCTCATCAGAGCCATCACAGGATCTTCTTGCTTGAGAATTTTCTTTGCCGTCTGTACAGCTCTCTCTGCTCCCATTGCCCTGTGGGTGGTGAGGGCTGGACGTGCAGTGCTTGAAGTCGAGCTTCCTCGCACACTCCTTGAACTCCGCACTTGAAAATTGGGGTCCATTATCGCTCACCACCTCATCTGGAATGCCAAACCTGGCGAAGACTGTTTTCAGTCTTTGGATAACTTGTGCACTCGTTGTCGAGGGCAGCTGCAGTATCTCTAGAAACCTGGAGTAATAATCTGAGATTACCAGGTAGTTGTGGTGGTTGTGCTCACAAAGATCCATTGCAATTCTCTTCCAGGGTCGCTCCGGAAGCGGTGTGGAGATGAGAGGTTCCTTTTGTTGCGTTCTTTTCAGTTCATAGCACACCTGACATGATGTCACAAGCTTGTTTATCTCCGTAGAGAGTCCGGGCCACCACACAGATGAGCACGCTCTCTCCCTACATTTGACTAGGCCCTGGTGCCCTTCATGAATTTTCTGAAGGATCTCACCTCTCATTGGCCTTGGCACGACAATCCTGCTTCCTCTGAGGACAAGGCCATTGTGTTCTGATAGCTCTGATTTCACTTGGACGTACTCTCTCGCGTCCATGGGCACATTGCTTAAGTGTTCAGGCCATCCTTTCTTTATGAGCTTCACAACGCAGGGATCCCCTCTACTACACTTGCCACGTAGCATGCCACCTCACTGTGTGTGTCTGTCTCTGCGCACGTGCTGGCCAGTGGACTGCGTGACAGGGTGTCCGCGACGACCAGAGTTTTCCCTGGAGCATACTCTGCCACTGGATTGAATCTCATGAGCCTCATGAGGAGACGCTGACATCGTATAGGTACATTGTCCAGGCTGCGGCTGTTAATGAGAGGCACTAGCGGCTTGTGGTCAGTGATTAGCTTGAACTGCTCCAGTCCATTGAGGTATCTGTCGAACTTCTCGCATGCCCACACACCAGCCAGACCTTCCTTTTCTATTTGGGCGTAGCGTGTTTCTGCTTCAGTGAGGCGTCTGGAGCAATATGCCACAGGTTTCCACTGCTCCCCGTGGAGCTGAAGGAGTACACCCCCCAATCCATAACTACTTGCGTCCGCTGACACAGCCGTGGGCTTGCTCAAGTCATAGAAAGCGAGTACTGGTGCAGTTGTCAACAGCTCCTTGATGTGTTCAGAAGCCGTTTGTTGTGCGTGGCTCCATGTCCATGTATTCTTGTCCTTCAGGAGCTCGTAAAGCGGCTGTCCTACCGTTGAGAGTTCGGGGATGTATCTTCCAAGAAAATTCACCATTCCCAGTATCCTTCTCAACTCTTGCACGTCTGCTGGTGGTGACAGCTGCCGAATAGCTTCCACTTTGTCGGGGTCAGGCCGGATCCCAGACCGGTCAATGAGATGCCCGAGGAACCGCAGCTGACTCTGCCTGATGGAGTACTTCTCACGATTGAGCTTCAGACCAGCTGTCTCTATGCGCTGCATTACCTTCTCCAGGCGACCGTCATGCTCCTCCTCTGTAGCCCCATAGACCAGAATGTCGTCCATGAAGACCTCGACACCCTCCAGACCCTGCAGGGTCTCCATCATCTTCCTCTGGAAGATTTCTGGTGCGCTCGTTATTCCGAATGATAGCCGATTGAAGTTGAATCTGCCAAATGGCGTAATTACTGAAAGGCTGTCACGTCTAATAGACACCGCGTCCCGTTAAGTCTTGGTAATAGACTAGATCTGCTCTTATTAGCGATCCCAGATAGGCGGTGTCAGTGAACCGTGCGAGTGAAAGCCTGACATGATGAGGTGCTATACCGGTGCTTTAAGGTACTGTCTGGGTGCAACGGTATCTGGAAGAACCCACTGGCGGCATCGAGTGAAGAGAAGACAGTGGCCCCACTCAGCTTTGCTGTAATCTCATCAGTAGTAGGCAGGATATACTGTTCTCTTTTCACAGCCTCGTTCAGCCTCTTGAGATCAACACAGATGCGGGCTTTACCTGTGCTCTTCTTCAAGACTGGCACCATGGGTGCATACCAGTCCGTGGGCTGTGTCACCCTCTCGATGATGCCATTTCCCTCCATCCTCTGGAGCTCCTCCTTTACCTTTTGCAGCATAGGGAGAGGTACGCGTCATGCTGTGTATACAGCATATGGCTGAGCGTTGTCTTTCAGCAGTATTCTCACCGGTTCAGTCTTTAATGTCCCATGTTCGCCATATGCCTGTGGATGTCCTCTGTCGCACACTGTTTCATCCACTCTCCTCACCAGATTCATTTCCACAGACAACGGCCTGCTGAGTAGGTTGCTTACAGTACGTCCGCGGATGACATATGCTGTGATTGGGTGAGTCTTTCCTTTGAAGGTCACAGTGCTCTGGATCTGTCCTATGCACTGCAGCTCGCCACCTGGGGGGTCCAGTGGTATATCTGCAGGCTCCAGTGGTCTTTTGGGGATGAGTGAGTGGTAGGTCTCCTCGCGGATGATGTTAACATCGGCCCATGTGTCGATTTTGAAGTCAACTGGTGCAGAGCCCACCAGCAACTCGACAGCCCATTGCTCTGGTGACCCGCCTGCTTTACTCACAGCCCCAAGAAAGTGTGACTGCTGTTGCTCCGTTTGCTCTGTAACCTCACTCACTGCCTTCCTGCTCCTATACACTCTACTCCAATGTCCAACTTTGTTGCATGTATTGCATGTGGATTTTCTGGCCGGGCAATTTTCATCTTTACTGTGCCACGCTTTCCCACACAGTCCACATTGTCCTTTATTTCCCCCTTTTGGCTTACCGTAGTGGTTGGGGTATTTGCTGCGCTCGTGAGTGACTTCTTGTATCACCCCCGTTGTCTCTCCTTGCATGCTGACTTGCGAAGCAACCTCTTCCGACTGCCTGACTGTCTCTATGGTCAGCGCTAGCGTCAGGTTCTTGGTCAACTGCAACTTCCGTGAGACGTCTTTGTCAAGTATTCCAACAACGATTCGGTCGCGGATATCCCGGTCTTTGCACGCGCAGATGGAAACATGCATGTTCATGTATTACATTCCTTCTCAGCACAAAGTACTCATCGAACTTCCCAAGCACCCTAACAAAATCATCTCTATGTTCATCTTCGGTAAATGCAAACGAACGGAAGATGTTCTCCGACTCGCTTCCCATAGCGTATATCAGGCTGCTCACCTGCACGGCGCCATCTTCTTTGTCCAGCTTGGTGGCGATTCTGAATCTCACAAAACGTTGCTTCCACTCCGGCCATTCCCCTGGCTTATCGAAGGAAAAGTTTGTCGGGGGATTGAACTTTGCCATGACTCCGTTTTCACTTCTGACACCATGTAGATCAATGCAATAGAGGCTTCTTAATTTGCACCGCTGGTTTAATGGATCACCGTGTGTCTCCTTTCCATGCGTCTCTGGAACAACCGTATAACCCCCAGTATATTTGCAAGCGCATTAGACTACCATATATGACAATAGACCCGCCTTAGTCCCGCTCTCCAACAGAGGCAGCAGCAGCGGGGCCCTCTGCTGGTGTCACGGAGCGGTGGGATAAGGTTATTATAGCGCAGCTAACGGCCGTGGTTCACAAGCCCTCAGCTGTGATATAATAACCATACATCACGGACTGAAGTGAGCTGTTGCTTTTATAAAACGGTCACCAAGCATGGCAATATGAAAGTAGGCTAATTAACATTTAAATAGTTTTATACAATTTAAATAGTTTTTATTAACAGGTCATAACCCTTTTTCCAAAGAAATAGGCCCTCCTAGCTGCCGCCGTTGCTATGCTACATACGAGCGGTCAAACACATTACCATTTAAACAGTTTTTATTTCCATAATTTGGTTATATATTTATATTAATTTGTATGCCGTTTATCGAGTTTGTCAACCTCACTTTTAAGTATTTCCTCATGTCGTCATTTAGGTTCCGCTGGTTATATGTCCCCCTCAGATGTCCCCCTCAGATAGAATGATACTACAGTATATGGTTATAACCATATAATCATATAACCATAACCATATATGGCTATTATATCACAGCTATGAACCAATCAGATCGCTTGATTTCAGCTACCCGTTTTATAATATAACATAATAAACATAATAATATTCCTCACTACCACCCCCCCAACAATTCTCCCTCTGGTCAGTAGAGGAAGCCTCCTCCACTCTGACTTCTTCTCTCTCCTCCTCCTTTGACTCACTCTGTCCACTTATCTCCAGACCAGCACAAGCCTCTCCTCCACCTCCCTGGCTGTCTGAAACTGTGCGGGCTCATAGAACAGAGCTTCGGGCAGCTGAGAGAAAATGGAAGAAATCTGACTCTGCTGATGATCTCTCTCACTACCTCCACCTCCTCTCATGTTTCACCTCTACTGTGTCAGCAGCCAAATCTGCCTTCTACCATACAAAGATCAACTCTTCCGCCTCCAACCCCAGGAAACTTTTTTCCATGTTCTCTTCCCTCCTCAACCCTCCCTCCCCTACTCCTCCCTCCTGGCTGATGACTTTGTCACCTACTTTACAAAGAAGGTGAAGGACATTACCTCCTCTTTCACCCCTGCTGCTTTCCCCCCTCCCCCTTCACCCACCCCTGCCAGCCTTACCTGCTTCAACTCCCTCTCCTCCACCACCTGCCCCCTGGACCCAATCCCATCCTCTCTTCTCCAAGACATCTCGGGCGACATCCTTCCCTTCCTCACCACCCTAATTAACACCTCCCTCAATTTAGGCCTGTTTCCAACTCCCTTCAAGACCGCCAGAATCAAGCCACTCCTCAAGAAACCCACCCTGGACACCGCCGACATCCGAAACTACAGAACTGTATCCCTCCTATCATTCCTCTCCAAAACCCTAGAATGTGCTGTCTCCACCCAACTATCATCCTATCTCTCCCAGAACAACCTGCTCAACCCTCATCAGTCAGGCTTCAAGGCGGCGCACTTCACGGAGACGGCCCTGCTCGCAGTAACAGTCTCTTTGCGACGCCAGAAACTCTTCCCTGTGCTCATCCTTCTTGACTTGTCTGCCGCTTTCGACACAGTGAACCACCAGATTCTTCAATTCAATTCAATTCAATTCAATTCAATTCAATTCAATTCAATTTTATTTGTATAGCCCTGAATCACAAGACAGTCTCAAAGGGCTTTACAGGCCAGATTGTTATGGGCCAAATGTGATTTATGACACCCCCCTAGCCCAAGCCCCCCTAAGGGCAAGAAACCACTCCCTTAATTAACAAGGAAGAAATCTCGAGGAGGAACCTCAGAGTGGGGGATCCCTCCTTCCAGGGATGGTTCAGAGTGCAATGGGTGTCATACGGGCATTTAAAAACAGGGGTAACAAAGCATGACAAAATGCAAATGACAAAGTACAAATAGTAAATGAGATAGTAATATTATGATGGGGTGCTGGCTGGAGAGCAAGCTGGTAGCCGTCAGGTGAGGTGGCCAGGTATCCAGTCACGATCACAGCAGCACCTTAGATAATGGCGACAACATGAAGGTTAGATGGAGCAAAGTATATCCTGCCTACTACTGATGAGATTACAGCAACAATAAGGACCTTCAGGTACGATGGTGCGGACCCATGCAGGATCTTGTAGGTAAGAAGTAGCACCTTAAAATCTGATCTGGCATTTATTGGGAGCCAGTGGAGGGAAGTGAGAATAGGAGTAATGTGGTCAAACTTCCTAGTTCTCGTTAAAAGTCTAGCAGCAGCGTTCTGTACGAGCTGGAGGCTTTTTGTAGTAGAGCTCGGTAGGCCAGAGAACAGTGCATTACAGTAATCCAGTCTGGATGATATAAATGCATGGATGAGTGTCTCTGCGTCCGCAGCGGATAGCATTGGTCTGATCTTGGCAATGTTTCTAAGATGAAAGAATGCAGTTCTGGTGATACTTTTGACATGCTGATCGAAAGAAAGCGTAGGATCAAGCAGAACACCAAGATTCTTGACACAGGAGCTTTGGGCAATAGTGGATCCCTCAAGGCAGAGTGTGATGTCATCAAGTTGTGATTGTTTATGCTTCGGGCCGATGATAATCATCTCAGTTTTCCCCGTGTTAAGCTGCAAGTAATTTTGGGACATCCATCTTTTGATTGCAGCGAGGCAGGATTCAACCTTTTGGATCTGTTGGAGCCGGGGGGAGTCTTTTGATCCAATGGGAGCGCTCGTCATCACTCGTCTCGACTACTCCTCTCTCCTGGCTGGACTCCCCGCCTTAACAATCAAGCCCTTACAACGCATCCAGAACACAGCAGCACGCCTCGTGTTCAACTTACATGTTCAACCCCCCTCTTCCGCGACCTCCACTGGCTCCCGGTAATCGCTCGTGTTCGATTCAAGACTCTGGTACTGACTTTCATGGCTGTCAACGGAACCGCCCCTACCTACCTCCAAACGTTAGTCAGACCCTACACCCCAGCCCAAGCACTCCGCTCTACAACGTCCGGCAAACGACTGGTACCGCCTTCACTAAAAACAGCCACACATCGCTGTTCCAAGTCCCAATTCTTCACGGTCGAGTCACTGTCCTGACCCACCTGTTCACCTTCGACTCTGCATAACCCCTCCCCCACCCTCCTCTGATAATCCTAGCACTAACTTGCGTGTTTGTACGTCTTGGCATTTATTAATGGCATTTAGCATTGTTCTCATCGTTCTCAGATGTTGATAGCATGCTTAGAATTGCACGCCTGCCCAGCTACTTATGCAGGCAACTTAGCAATTATGAAACTCGTTCTATTCGTCTCTAATATGAATGCTCGAAAACAGCTCTGTTCCTATCCACAGCGACCACAGTGATATATTGCTGCCTCTCCTTCAAAAAATGTACTCTTTGTAAGTCGCTTTGGATAAAAGTGTCTGCCAAATGCCCTAAATGTAAATGTAAATATATGTAAATGTACATATATAATAAGTACAATAACTACAGAGCAATGACGACACATACTGTAACCGACTGGAACATAAGGCTTCTATTCTTACCAGGCACAGTACAGTACATTAAGATATTATGTGTCTAAAAATGCTGTTGAAAACGTGTTATTGATAGGCCAATACATTCACACTGGTGCATTTGAACCTCGGGTTTATTGCCATTTTAATGAGGAAAAAACAAAAGTATGTAAAACACTGTGAACAACATGAACAAACAGGTAGTGAAAGCAAAAAAAAATAACAAATATAACAGTACTGAAACAGGAAGTTTTACAGCAACCTTCCAGTAACTTTGGGGCTTGCATCGGATTCAGACAATGATTAGCAATAGGAAGTGTCTGTCACTCTATATATGACATATATAGAGCATATTATCCCAAATTATATACGGAGATATTCTAAACTAATTCACACAGCCAATTGCGCACTTACCAATCCTCCCGTTCAGCAACATCATTGGTTGTCAAGTATGAAGTGAAAAACACCCCCTTCACCTAGATTTGAGCTTGTCTGCCATCGGACTTCAGATATTAATCTACAGTCTAATTTGGGAGACTACACAACACATAGTTCAAATAAGGTAAATAGATTGCATTTACAGAGCACTTTTATCCAGTTGCCTCACATTCACCCATTCATACACTAACAGCGGTGTCAACCCCTCAAGGTAACAGCCAACAGTTCAGGCGCAAGGAGGTGGTGTCTTGCTCAGGGACACCTCAACACTTATCTAGGCAGAGCCCGGGGATTGAACCAGCAACCTTTCGGTTTCCAGACAACCTCTCTTACCACCTAAGCTACTGCCACCCTCCCTTTATCCATTATATCAATTTCCTGTCCAAAATGATAAACAACCGTAGCACGATTTCATAATAATTGTCAGAAAATGTCACTTTTAAAATCACGCACGTACATACACACACACACACACACACACACATACACGCACACATGCACGCACATTAACTATGGCAGTGAGAGAGCCTTGGCCAGCCGGCTCCAGAACCAGCTCTGTGTGCAGGGTCTAGTGTAGTCACAGATGGTGAGGAAGCGCAGGATGCTGGGGAACGGCTCCTTCATGGACTTGTACACCACGGGGATGAGCCTCTTGCTGCGGGCGCCTGGAGAAGGGCACGACAGAGAAGCCAAATGCATGACGACATGGCAGGGAGGAGATGCGGTGGAAGTTGGACCCGGGGATCATTTCATGTATTTGACTGAGAGGGGGGAAAACTCAATCATACGCCGTTACCTTTAAAGACTGTAAATAGTGTGGATATTCTCAATCTTTCCCTTAAAAGGTCCTGTATGTAAGAATAATGAATCTGTTCAGGAACTACATGTAGGATTTTACAGCACAAATCGCTTTAAATCCAGTTCATGAGCAGGTTGTGGTTGAAGTTAAAACATGAGCTTCCCAGCTTTTTTGCAGGAAAAAGGAACTAAATGACATTTAAGTATGGATACTTAAATATATATATATTTCATAGCTTTTTAAAATGTGTACAAGGTTTATGATGATTACAACTAATTTCTGATTGTTATTGTCTCAACCCACGGAGCTCAGAATGCACTGATTCTTACATATAGTACCTTTAACTTGTGACACTTGTGATATTTGTATTGTTCTGTGGAACATTTCGCTGGGCATCGCCACTTTTGCATATCCTGTAATGCTTGAATCTCTTAAATCTTGAATCTCTGTACGAACTGCGTGCTTCCTGACAGCGTTAGGGCAAAACGGCAACACGAATACCAGGGCCGTGCGTGGACTGTCACCACGATCATGGTGACTATAGATTCTATAGAAACAAAATGAAGAAGGCAGCAACAAGGTCTTTTAAAATAGCTTATGTGCAACACATTGACGAAATAATTTGTCAGAGGATTCCAAATGTGGACAACAGCAATTTTTGAATGAATCACTTTGCTGAGCTAGGGGTTCACTCATTTGATTTGTAGGGAGTAATGCATTTTGTTTAAACCAAGAACTGTGACCAAGGCTGTGGGGGGGGGGTGTTACTTAATTAGTTTGTTGCTATGTGGTAACTGGAAGATCACTTGCAATTGTATTGCATTTATTACCTTTAACTTAATGGATGAGTGTATGTTGACAAATCTCCTCAGTACACTCCATGATAAAGAATATTTAATTCAATAATTTTGTATGGCAGATACAAATAAATGATCTATAGCAATGCAGTTTGCACACAAGCATGGGGATGTGTGTGCATGTGTGTGTGCGCCCTAACAGTGAGTCATATCGCAATATCTGTGCAAATAATCACAGTATAATCTTTAAGCCCGACTGTATGTGTACTGTATAGGCCTGTAACAAAGGGTCAGGGGTCAAGATTAGGGTCATATCTTGGTCTCACCAGGGCACAGACTGAGGGCGAACTTGGTCTGGAAGTCACACGCGTCACTCTTCAGATATTCGTCAGAGATCACCACCACCATTCTCTTGCACCTGAACAGACAGTGAGAGTTCAACACCGACACAGAGCCATCTCCAAACACCAGAACGTGGTTGAAGCAGCCTCACCTGGCTCGAGGCTGGCGGATTAGTCTGGGGCTGGGTGAGGCTGCACACAGCCTAATCAATGCCCACAGGTTGAACCAGCCATCACCACACACACCCACACACTCAAGAGAATGCGAGCATAGACCCTTTTCATAACATTAATTATGGGTTAGTTTGATGTAGGTATGGCAGTGCACCAGTATAGACACAACAAGTCAAGTAAAAGTACATTGATGCCATGCTGGTGGTGCGACTGACATAAATAAAACAGACCTAATGATAAAATGACAGGAACAGGAAGTTACTGAGGACATGTGAAAATTGCCTATTGTTCCACCTGCTCAGTCTACAATCGACTACAGAATCCAATAAAGCGGTTTATTCTACAATCCAAAACTCCGATTTATGCAACATCAACTGTGTCCTGTGATTGGAGGAGGCCAGCAGAAGCCCTGGTATGTGGCGTGTAGTAGCGACATTGCAACACACACTAAATAGCCGAATAGTCACCAACTCTAGTGCATTACCGTTTACCTTTATGTCAAAGCTTCACAGGCCTATGTTTAATGACCCCTCTAATCCAACCTAGTCCTTAGTGTCCTCAAGGTAAATGAAAGGTAAATGGATGTCTTCTAAAACCCTAACCCTGAGATACCAGCGATCGGCCGAGCCCCGACGTTGACGGCGGTTTCACCGAACCTCTTCTCGATGAGTTCGGCGGTAATGGTCCACACACAGGACCCGGGCAGCACGTCTCTGTCAAACACGCACAGTTTGAGTTTGACCTCGGTTTGCTCCAACTGCTGGATCATCTCATGAACAAACTGGAAGTCGCTCTGGCAGTAGCAGATGAAGGCGTCGAACATCTCTGCCACACACGGAGAAGAATAAAAATGAATACAAAACTAAAACCAACACATTGTGACCTTAATACAAATAAATAATGATACACCGGATATTTATACATTTATATAGTGCTTTTGTGTGTGTGTGTTCTACTCCACTACCAAGGCACCAATACACCACCAATTCAAACCAACAAAATGAGGTTGCACAATAACCAATCACAGCTTTCACTGGCATGAGTGCAGAGAGGAGTCATAGATGGTAGGTGTGCTGTGCTGTGGTGACTGACCGTCCTCTTTCATGGTGATGTCCTGCCGCGGGACACAGCTGTCCACTTCCGGTACCTGGACAGGCGGCTCACGCTTCTTCTCCAGATACTTCTTCACATCTACATCTGGATTATATGTATACACATGTATTATGTAATCATGCACAGTGAGAACTCAAACTGTTTGTACTGTAGTTATAGATCTTTGTGAAGATTTCCAGAGCTTGTTACTACTAGTTTACTACATTCTATTAATGGAGTGAATTGTGATTTGTTCATTTGAGCAACAACAAAAAAGTTCATATTCCGAGGACCCTGCAATCCTTCAAAGGACCCCTAGGGGTACGCGTACCGCCATTTGAGAAACTCTAGAGCAAGCGCAACAGCAGCAGCAGCAACAACAACAACAACAACAACAACATCAGCATCAACACAAACAAACAAACAACCTATTAGAGGCCGGATGTCCTCGACGATGTCCTTCCTCTCCAGCTCCTCCAGGATGTCCAGCAGCCTGCCCACCGTGGCGTCTTTGCAGCGGGCTTGCCACACGTCGAGCACCTCCAGCGTGGGGTTCCTGGCCGCCTCGCAGTTCCTGATCTCCAGGTAGCTGAAGCCCGCCGTCTCCGCCACCGTCATCCAGTCCGCGGCCACGGCGTTCCGCGGGTTGAGGAAGAGGCCGAGCTGCCGCCGCGCGTTCATGTTGAGCGCCAGCAGCGGCACCGTCGCCAGGTCCACTTTGACGACGACGTCCTCCTCGCACAGCTTGGTGGCGCACATGGCCATCAAACTCTCTCTATATTATAAATGCACCTTTTAAACTGAATGTGTGGATGATGAGTTACGAGACGATACTTTGCTGAGACATGTCGTGGAAGTTAGACGCCGCGCCAACGTTGCAGTGACAGAGAGACGCCAGCTACCTGACAAGAGAATGAGGAAATGATGCACAAAAAATGAACTGAATCAATTCCTCTTCCCGACTGTGCGTCAGAGGAGGAGGAGGAGGAGGAGTTGGACACCTTCAGTCATAACTTTTATGTCTGCGGAACTTGCGAAACACAGAGCAGATTGATGTCTACACACACACACACACACACACACATCATTTGGGAATATATAAAATGCAACTGGTGGTCATTTCTCATTCGGCTGGAGACCGACGTGTCAATGTCAAAACGTCAGTGAGATTTGTCCCCAGTAGTCCTCCAAAAGTTGCTCCTAAATCACCTAAATCAGTTGTATATATAAAAACAAAAAAACCCAAACAAACTGCTATTATTATTAAACTGCTGTTATTCGGACTTTGTGTCATAGTTACAGTTCGGCAACACACATCTTTACATTTGTATTACATACAACTTCCAGAAGACAAGCATAAATGAATACAACCGCACAAAAACTGCAAAATTGTGTTCCATAGAAAAGCACCAACACCACATTGTGGTTTTACTTTAGAAGGTCTCACGGGACGTGGGTAAGGGTGAAGCTAAAAGATGTAGCCCCCCAGGCACGCTGGTGTTGGGGGGCCCAGCTTAAAAAATGATTTTTGTGTACATCCAGCCTACAGTCTGTGTTGTTGCTGTCCTTTTCATAAGTTTTTGCTTTTAGAGAAATAGAAGTCGACTCCTCTGTCTCCATGGCGCTTGGGAGTGTGAGATGGGCCCTTCCTGCCTCTGGTAGAAGAACCTGAATCACTCTGAAAAGAAAGAAAAACAACACAACGTTGTGTCATTGATCAATCAGTGAAATGCCAACTTCCCAAATCCAGGGCTTCATTACTGACTTAGCATCTTAGCAGGGTCTACGATATGCTAATAGTCGTTGAAGCTCACTTCCTCTTTCCTCGCAACAAACACCCACCGGTTTCCTGCCGGCGTGTCGACTCCACTCGGGTGCCATGACGACAGGCACGGGGTAGCCGTCGCCCAGGGACACCTGGGCGTGTGCTAGCGCGGCGCTACTGAGGGTCCAGGGTGTGTGCACGTCCCCTCCCCCGACGCCGCGCAGCTCAGGGAGCCACCGACGCACGTAGTCCCCCTGGGTGGGCAGGCGGCACACACACACACGCACGCACGCACACGCACACACACACACACAGGAATAATTGTCTTCACCTCTCAATGCTCTTCCCTTTTACACCTGGGGAGTTTAACTCGCCCTTTAGCGGAGAGAGAGAGAGGGGCTTGTTTTATATGGGCTACTGAAGCCCTTTGAGACTAGCTGGAATTATTGGCTGTACACAATTTGATTAATATTAAGATTTATTGATGATAGCACTATACATGCCACGTCTCCACACTATATTGTGTATCCTCCCTTATGTAACTTTCAAAATGTGGCTGAGTTCTCTAACGGCCTGGCTGAGTGTCTGTCATTAAGCCTGTCTGTCCACAGTGGACATGATGCGCATGCAGTCGTGGACACTGAGGGACACTCCTTACGTTGCTGTCGTAGTCCAGGCCTTGCTTGATCATGTTGAACTTCCTGTTCTCCCTGGGATCGTTGCCCAGGCCTGCGCTGTACAGCCAGTTGCCATAGTTACTGCACACATCGTGGTCAACCTGTGGAAGAGTCAAGCCACTGAAATTGGTATTAGTGGCCGAACGCCGTCACCATGATGAATATTCGCCGGCAATACTGACAAACGATATACTGGGCAAAAACCCAGTCCATTTGATCACCTTTATATATGCTGGAATATAAATCAATGTATCATCAACATTTAAAAGTCGATCAAACTACTTACAAGTAGATATTCAAACCATTCAGCCCCCATTCTCCAGTCCAGGCACAGGTCTTTAGTGAGGAAGCTGGCGACATTCTGGCGCCCCCTGTTGGACATAAAGCCTGTCATGGCCAGCTCTCTCATATTGGCATCCACAAATGGTACTCCCGTTCGGCCCTCTGTGAAGAGAATGATTGTATATATATTAACACTAACCCCCCTGTGACCCCCCCCCATCCCCCCCGCCACACACATACCTTTCCATGCATTGAAAAGCGCCATATCCTTTTTCCATGGGATAGACTTGTCCTGAAGTCCTAGACAGAAAACAAGATTGCCACAAGATTAGCTTCTATTCACATAGAAATAAAAAGGTTTAAATGTAGCCCACTCCGTTCACCTCTGATATGAAACAGCCTGTTTCCATACTTGACACCCACAAACTTGAAGTAATCTCTCCACAGCAGTTCAAATATGACCCTGTGTGAAAACAGAATGTTTTAACCACAAAATTGACTCTTATCATTTGGCGTGCGTACGTGGATGCATGCGTGCGTCCTGTCAAGATATTCTGACAATGATGAATGTGTTTCATTATGACAACGCTGTGAATATAAACAAACTGAAGCGTTGAGCGTTGCCATCCAACTGAGCGTTGCCATCCTATAAAACAAAACATTGACTAAACTATAAAAAAAAAAAAAAATGGTGCTTGTGTGAACAGAGACACGGCACGTCTCACAGATGAAAAAACAAACAAACAAAACAACTTTCAGTGCCTTTCCCATGGACAACAACGAAGGTCTGGGCCATAGACTTAAGCCACTTGGATACATATTCACCAGTATGTGCTTTGATTAGCCGTCCGCTGGCTCTCGTACTGCTGGATCTGGTGGTGGACGTAGCGTGGGGAGAGGCAACCCATCGCCAGCCTGGGGAAGTCAAGTCAATGAATACAGTGGAAGGGGAAATACGACCCAAATACGCAGGGGGGTATTTTACAATGCGTACCAGGGGGCCAACTTAGTGGAGTAGTCCGTGCCAATGAGGCCATTACGTGTCTCTTTGTAGGTAGCGACTGCATCCTGTAGCATCACACACACACACACACACACACACACACACACACACACACACACACACACACACACACACACACACACACACACACTCTTTATGATTCTATATTTTTTTCGTATTTCCGAATGAGGATTTAGTTTTTTGTTTTTTAATCACTGGAACAGTAAAACATTACAAATCGCCACATCCTCATCACATACCCATCATCTCTGTGAAGAGATTGGATATTAAAACCACTGCATCTTTTTTTTATTGAATTTGATTATTCAAAGAGCTAGTCTTAAAAAATTAATACAGAGAAACATAATCATAATCAAAATATTATTAATATTTTGTATTATCATTATTATTATTAATAATATTATTATTATGTGTTTTTACTGGCTCAATTATACAACTAAATTCCCAATATTAACTTTTCATTAGACCAGACGGGTCTAATGTATATATATATATATATAGATATAGAATACAATGCGATACCACAACATATCGAGCCAGAAATATACTCCAGTATTTTTGCATCTCTGCTAATCAGTAGGGACATGTAGGGCCTGGTTTATTAGTGACACGATAACAGTGAGTAATAATTATAATATAATTATAATACATCATATTTATATAGCACTTTTCAAAGTACCGGTACTCAAAGACGCTTTACATACAGTAGGATAAAACAAGCAGTAAACTCTTTAATAGAAGACGTATAAAAAACTGGAATAAGAACATGTGGGAGAAGGGCTTTAGCTGGGGAAGGCAAAAGTACAGCGAGTACGAGTTGTCAGGCGCCCCATCCCCCACGGCCCCAAACACGTCATCGAAAGTATGTAACAGCTATTGCATAGAGGGCCCCCCCTGGAGGCCAGCGGCAGCACTGCAGATTATCATCTCAAGTCAAGTCAATTTTATTTGTATAGCCCTTAATGACAGTTAAAGTCTCAAAGGGCTTTACAGGCCATATGATTACTACGGGCCATGTGATTATGACACCCCCTAGCCCTAGCCCCCCCCAAGGGCAAGAAACAACTTAATTAACAAGGAAGAGATCTGGAGAAGGAATGCAGAGTGGGGGATCCCTCCTTCCAGGGACGGTGCGGAGTGCAATGGGTGTCATACGGGCATCATCTCCTAATGCAACATGGTGACATGGAGGCGGCGTGGTGGTGCGCACCGTACCGTGTCCCAGAAGTAGTGTTGGAGTCTGGCCAGGGCCTGGCTCTCTCCGCCGCGGCAGGGGAAGGCTGAGCGGGGATCAGCCACCGGCTCTGTCAACAGACAACAGCAAGAACCAACTGAAGGAAAAATATATAATTGAGCTGATATAAGCCTGCAAATGTATAAATATGGAAGCTCCCCCTGCTACCCATTAAAGATGTGTGAAGTAACTGCCTTATTAGGGAAGAAAACATGCCCGCCAGCTGGCTGGCATTTCAAAATAAAAAATAAATAAAGAACATATGGGAAGCAGGACTTTTTTTCTTCCTATTTCAACAATGTGTGAGGACACCTAAAAACAGAAATAATTTCAAGATCCGCTTGCATCAATGTAATGAACTGTAGTGCAGACTAGTAGGTTGTGGTGTAAATAGGAGGAGGCTATAGGAGCTAGGTTCTTACCGCTCTGCCCCAGGTCCTCCAGGGTGGGGAGAGCTCCCTCCTCCAGGCCTGGGGGGAGAGGCCTCAACTGGTCTGGGCTTACGATCAGAGGCCTCACCCTGCTCTGGGTCTCCACGGCCTTCCGGAACTGTGTGTACACATCAGGCAGCCTGACGCAAAACAACAACAAAAACAAGAGAGGCTCAATGAAAAATACAAGCAACACAAACACACTCATACTGCATGTCCTTCATACATTGCCAGTTAGCACTAGGACTGGGCAATAATTATTATCATTTATCGTTTTTGAATGGTATTGAATAGTCATGAAACTAATATATCGTGATACCCAGTTTAATGGCGTATATTAATTATGTTAGGAAGATATGCCCGTAAAGTCATCAAATATGGAGATTTGAAACATCGGCGAGAGAGGAAAACTTCCATGCACTGTCCAACACCATACTTTACATTTCCATATATATCCATGTAATAACCCTCAGTGTGACCATTTAGAGTGGCATTTTGAATTCATAAGCATACTGTGATATTTGTTGGTGTAAAATGTTAAATTACCCATAATCATCATGATTACACATTTTTCCCATGTTGTCCGGCCCTAGTTAGCAACAACAACAACAACAACAAGCAGACCGGACCCCGAGCGGAGTACTTGGGTCACCTGGCCAGGTGTGGGAATGGGAGGTCATCCCTGTGGTACAGCGTGGCACCCCAGCAGGTGTGAACTTTGACCTTCATCTGCACACAGACATCCTTCACCGCCCGCTCCACTGCCCGCTCCTCAGAAGCCACCTGGCAGAAAAGTAAAAAGATCACATGACGTGATCACATGACTTGAATCACCGGCAGGGATCAAGGGTCGGCATCAAATAATCAAACCATGGTCAATAAAGATGAACTGACCTCCTCGTGGAAGACCACCGCACTCACGGAGGGCAGGCTCTTAATAAGTTCAGCGACCACATCCTCTGGTTTACCCTGTCGTACAACCAGCATGCTGAAAAACACACACACATGCACACACACACACACACATACACGGTAGAGTTAGCCCCATGCCAAGCAAGCTGCATCCTGCGTTCAGGCGCTCACGACTTCCCCACCGCTGACCAGACTGAATTGTGGGAAATAGCGTGGCAGCGCTCATTAATGTAAACATGACCTGTCTGTACGCAGGTGTGTCCTGGCCAGGCGCTGTTATTGCAGCGCCTGGCCACTCTCATAGTTATGTTGTATGGCTGACGATGGAGAAATCTGAGGTGGCGAGGTTGAGGTTACGGTAAATAAAACACCCATTACCAACATTAAACAAATTGTGTGAATGAGTTTAAAACAACGAGTAAATTTGGTATTTAGCAGACACCATCATCATCCAAAGAAGCCTGTCATAAAGGAGCAGGCAGGGGTTAGGCATCTTGCTCAAGACATTGGGGTTCGAACTCAGAACCCCTTTCTGCTCCGTGTCAAGCACCCTATAACCCAAATGTAATTGGATAGATCATAACACAGTAATAGTTCAACCCTCCAAAGCCTGACTGACTATATAGGCCTTGGTCTATAAGTAGGCCTATTGGGTGGGTGGGGGGGTGTGTGTGTGTGTGTGTGTGTGTGTAGCCCACCTCCCCTTCTGGACAAGTGAGCTGCGGAGGTCCTTGACACTGTCCAGGAGGAAGCGGAGACGGAAAGGGCCGGTTTTGGGCAGGTTGTAGACGGACGTCCCCAAGTAATGTCTCGGGTCGAAGCAGTAGAGTGGAACTATGTGTTCTGCATTACTCTGAGCCCAATGAAGTACCTATCACACACACACACACACACACACTTTAGGAACTACAAACATGGCTGCTGTATACATGTGGTTTGTAGCTTTAGTAGTCCATTATAAAATCACTCAGCAGGCCCTAAACAATTATTGTCAGACTAGAACTAAACGTGGTCTACTATTATCACAGAGAGTGCTTACAACTTAAGACGATTTCCAAAATGGCTTTTAACAATTTAGTGTTTAAGACTTGCAGAGACACTTGCAGAGACAACAAATATCATTGTAAGCTCAGTGACATTTGCTAATTTGACTTTATTTCATGTTGACAAGACAAATAATAACACAATTTAACATTTTATTCTCAATCATGAAAAGCCAACCTCATGGTCGTGGAGGCGCAGGTCGTTTCTCAGCAGACAGATCACTGTGCGGGCGGGAGTACACATCGCTGCCCTGTCCTATTAGTATTATTATTATTATTATTATTATTATTATTATTAATAATAGTTTTCTTTCAAAATGTTTAAAAACTAAGCGGGCTTTCACGGCGCTTCTCTCTGTATGCTGTATGCGATCTCACTGACTCCTCGTCGGTCGTTTCTCAGGCTTCGTGTCGTTTACGCAACGATCAGCTGTTAGCAGACGTGGAGACGTGTTGCACAAGCAGCGGTCCGGGGTCCGCACCCGGCCGCTCCGGTACACCAGGAACCCGCCCATTGGGGGTTTCTTCAGGTTTTCTCCATATTCACACCTTCGTGACAGAATGACCCCCATAATGCAATTCATTAACCACCAACAACAGTTTTTAACATGCCCGTCGATTGTAAATACAGTGAAGGCCTCATCATATCAGAATGTAAGATATATTGCATTGCTGTGGCCTCTATTGCAACCCAGGGTGTAGCCTCATGTTCTTCAAATGTTTTGGAGAAATAGCCAACTGGGCTGAACGTAAATGTGTAAACCATATACATATTTGTGCATTGATTGAAATGTTAAACGCTCAAACAATATCTTTTAGATTAGAGTAGGCCTAGGTATACATTACCATCAACTCCTATCAGAAAAATGTATCTGACCTTAAATCAGGATTCAGGAAACAAGAGAGAATAGTCTTAGACCTTTCATTTATTAAGTTAAATGTACAAAAAAAGAAATCGATGACTTGATACATTTCATGTTTCAAGGCTTTGTCATTAGACAAAACAAATTCCTCTGCCTCGATCGAAAGCCTGCCTTTGTTCATACTGTCTTAACAGGTCACAGAGAAATGGATATAGTCGTATATAAATCACAGTCCAATCTGCTGTATAACATGGTCATTTTATCCAATAGATCTGTATATAATGTAAAGAATTTCATACAAAAGTGCATAACAATATCTATGTACAATACAATCATTTTTTTGTGTATAAAACAACTTCAGCAAAGCCTGTGTGCTTTAAATCTGTCAACTGTCTCCATCTTGGAATTCTCCTCACTTTGACCATTTTTTCTCATTTTGTGTTCATTTTTTCCTCCACAACGAATCTGATAAGGCACTGACAAGAGTCGGACATATTTGATCATGAATCTACAAGTGCCACCCTTATTGTCTAGCTAGCTAGCTGGAGATAGACGCTGTGCCCAAAGTCATATCCATCCAATTTGCCCCCACCCCCCCCCTCCTCCCCCCTTCTAACTACACATGCATTGTTTACTTTTGGCTAAGTCTCAACTTTGCGACCCTTTGGCAATTTTTATTACATCAGGCTTCACCTATCATGGCGTTCTCCAGAGCAAGAAGCACTCTGACGAGCTCACCGGGAAGCCATTCATTGTCGAGACAGCAACGTCGAATAAAGGCAAATGGGGTGACGGTCGGGTTTTTGTGTTCAAGCTCGGACTCGACAACCTGCGTCTCAAAAGTTGTCACGGCGACACCAGTACAATCAGAGTCACCGCAGGCTCTCCAAACACGGCCAACACCAAACACTACAGTCCATCCAACTCGCAGTGGAGCACCTATGGCACCCTGCCAACAACAGGTCACATGACTTTCATATCGCCAAACCATACAAATCCTCAGTATATTCCTTTTTCATTACTTTTCTTTTAAACCTCAAATTAGCAGCATGTTGCTAGTCGCAGGTGTTGCAGCTTCAGACCCTGACAGACCCCGCTCTAGGTCCACACAGTATTCTATTTTGTCGTGCAGCACGATAGCACAAAACAGAGGAAGGCTACAGGGTCTGAGATGACCAAAGGACAATGAAATGTAATGTTAATACTGCAAACCGTCCAAATGTTCTCCCCGTTGGTTACGTAGTCCCCCTTTGTAATTTCTCTTTGGCCATTTCAGCACACAGGGAAGCTAGACATGTCATTGGAATGAATTTAGTAAGCTACCTTAAACAGTAGTGGTGGTATTGCTTATATATGCAGATATATACATATATATATATATATATATATACACACACCGTATATATACATATATATATATATACACATATATACACCGTATATATATATATATATATATAGATATATATGTATATACACACCGTATATATATATTTGTTTGACATTGCACAATAATCCAAAGGTACATAACTGTTTTCTTCATGTTGGAGCAAGTAACACAATTGACATGATACAAAATTCCTTGAATATAAAAATATCTATTTTGTTTTCTCTTGATTATCGTGCATGTTGGGAATCTCTGAATGCAAGGTATCAAAAGAGTATCACTTGACAATGAAAAAAAAACTTTTTGTGAGTGCTATGCAGCTAAGGTTTTTTAGCAACCTTATACAAAGTACAAAAAAATACATCCTTACTTACAAACTCTTATTGTAAGGCGTTAACAAAAATAGTTTTCCTTTTTTTCTTTTTTCTTGTGACAACGGTAAAGACGCATACGGTAAGGTGGCTTTTGGAAAGAGTTAATAATAGTCTTACAAAAAAATATTTTACCATCAATATTTCTTCCCCCATAGCTTGGGCATATGAGTGACTTACAGTACTATCAGATGTGATACAATTCAGCTGAAAATAAAAATCACCTTGTAACCTTGGTTACAACGAATCCAGATCTCAGACACAATGTTGTGGCAGTAGAGGAGTGTTAAAAACAGAGAGCGGCTTTCTAAGTTCAGACAGCTCCTGGAACAGCCAGGATTCCTAGCCGTCTCTCTGGTTGCGGTGACGTTCCCTCTCCAACTTTAATAAGAGAGAGCGCGAGAGAGAGAGAGTGCAGTCTGTCGCTCTCTTAAGTGCTCGCCCAACCCCTCGTTCTCCCCGCACTAGGGGAATGCACTGTGGTGCCTTAAAGAAGATGGAGGTCTGTTTTAACAGTCAATCTGCCGCCCCCACCCCCCACGCCCCCTCTGATGAGCATAGACCTCCACTACCACCCCTCTTAGGCTTCTTGGTGAGAGAGAGAGAGAGAGAGAGAGAGAGAGAGAGAGAGAGAGAGAGAGAGAGAGAGAGAGAGAGAGAGAGAGAGAGAGAGAGAGAGAGAGAGAGAGAGAGAGAGAGAGATTGAATTGAATTGAGAGAGAGAGAGAGAGACAGAGAGAGAGACAGAGATAGACAGATAAAAACACAGATATAGAGAGTGAGAAAGAGAGAGAGAGACAGAGAGAGAGAGACAGAAACAGAGGGAGAGAGACAGAGAGATAGGAGAGAGAGACAGAGAGACAGAGAGATAGGAGCGAGAGACAGAGAGAGGAAGGGCTTCTTCGGTCTGGCCAAGGCAGAAACTGGTGGTTGGTTGTACGGGAGACTGGGATAGTGACTGTGTTGGTTTGTGGTGGTTTCCCCTCCCCTTCCTGTTGTCTTTTTTTGGGGGGAGGGAGGGGGTAGGTGAGGTGGCGTCTGGGGGTGGGGGGGGGTGAAGGGTAAGCGGTGGTCTCGCAGCGCTCAGAAGACCCCCTGGACAAAAGGGTGACCGAGCAGCACCTCCGCCGTGGGCCGCCACTTCTCCTCCACAAACACCTGGCGCAGGAAGTCCCGGGCGGCGTCGGACACGCCCTCTGGCAGCAGTGGCTTGGTGGGCTGCGTGGCGATCTTAAAGATGGCCGCCATGGCCTCAAACTCGGCCCATGGAGGCTTCTGGGTCAGCATCTCCACCACCGTGCACGCAACACTCCTGCAAAACAAAGACACTCAAATTACATGAACGGTGAAATAAATTCAATATACAAATTGATATTTTAGATGTATTCATTGAGTACTTTATTCATCCTGGATGATACTGTTGGTCACAACTGCTCTGCTCAAGATGGAAAGTAATAATTGAATAGAAACAAAAAGTAAAAATATTAAGTGAAATTACAGTTTGGAATAGCATATGAAGTATGGAAGCACAGGCTACATGCATATTATGTAAAGACAAGATGTATATAAAATACAAGATAATCAAGAGAGTTGTAGTACTGTAAAATCTGAACTCTACATATATATACTGTAACCTAGGCTAATGAAAACTGTGTTTGTTCCGACACGTCTTCCATGAAAAACACTGCAGCAGTATTATGGGGAGACATTGTTGTCTCCCCATAATAATAAATCATTTCATGATTAATTACTAAACAAACCAAAACAAATGAAATGACACAATTTCACAAAAAAAACATTATTACCAACAGTATAACTGACATTCCATGCACTCCTATGCATAACAGTATAAATTATGATTCATTGAGTGTGTTGAATACACTGAGAGAACACCTACCACACATCAGCTTTCCGGCCGTATCCCTCTCCGTTGATCACTTCCGGACTCATCCAGTAGGGGGTGCCGGTGACAGACTTAATGCCCGTGCCAGACATGCAGATCGTCTGGATGCGTTTGCTGGCTCCGAAGTCTCCCAACTTGATGTTACCGGATGAATCTCTCAAGATGTTAGCTCCTGGTGGAAAAGGATGGAAAGCGTTTAACCTAAAGAAACTGCTTAATTGTTTCACACCCTGAACTCACCATTCATTATTCATGAGAACATATTCTTAATTAAAACCACTGAACACTGTTCTGTCAAAGCAGTTCTGATTGCACCCTCAGGCTTTGTGGCAAATGAATACATTTAATGAAATGTCCATCAATAGAAAAAGGACTAGGACTTTCCCCATCTATAAATAGGCTACATACGTCATCATAGACATAGAAAGTCCAATATTTGTTTTGACTGAAAACACTTCATAGCGGCATACACAGCGGCCAGCAGCCACATGGTCATGCCACCCTGGTGGCAGCGATATAAGTCTCTTCCATTTCCTTCATTCCTACACTTGTTTGATCAGTGACTAATTCATATCAGCCATGCACCCGCCACGCCCATTAGAGGGGAAAACTGGGGAGAAGAAAGACTGGGAGAGAGCGCAAGTGGGAGTATAAGAGAGACAGAGAGAGAGAGAGAGAGAGAGAGTGGGAAGATGTAAGAGCGTGAGAGTGTGAGAGTGACGAAGAGAGAGTATGTGAAAGACATTCTAACTACCCCAGGGTTAGTGGCGTGTCCGAGGCTAAGAATGAACCCATCTCCTCCGCCGTGTGTGTCTCAGGGCGGAATGTGGACGGGTATTTCTCACACACATCCCTTGGCTCCTAAGCCTACACCTCATTCTTCAACAGCCCATCACACTCACACACACACACACACACTAAGATCACATTCTTGTGTCCTGGCAGATCACCCAAGTGCCATCCTAAGTGTGTGCGCGTGTGTGTGTGTGTGTTTTTAACGTCTGCCGGCCTACAGTGCAGTGATGCTCTGTGGAGTGGTCGGATGATTGTACCACACACAGACGCACACGCACACGCACACACACACACACACACACACACACACACACACACGAAAGAGCCTTTATGAATGGAAATTCCCGCCCAAGTGTGCGAGTCAGGAGAGGCTTAGCGTCCGTCTCTCTCTCCCCAGACGCGGTGTTTCCCTCCCCGGCTGTGGCGAGATGAGGCAGCGCGTCCAAAACGTTTGTGGCCAGCCCCAAACCGACCGCTTTCCGTTCGCTGTTCACCGGGCATTTTTAGAATAGCTGACTTCAACCGTCGCAAAGCACCTCCTCAAAAACACAGCGCCACGGCAACAGTTTGGGTTGTTTTTTTGCTGGTTTTCTAGTAAAACTGTTTTATTGCCGGTACTATTTAAAAGCTCAAATCTGTTAGGAATATCGTGACACTCCAATTAGGAATGTCCTGTTTGTGGCAGGGTCATACAGTATGTACTGGTATATACATATAGATATATGGTGTTTTTCCGTCTATACTCCGTTTGTAGTGTAGCAATAGGGTTGTTAAATGATCATATAGTCAATGGTTACAGAGGTTAAATGCGAGTGACCGCTTGCTTTCTGAGAATCAACCAAGCGTAGCTTAGCTCCACTGCTTTCACCGGCCAGTCTGTGAGCCAGGGAGAGATATAATGGAGATGGAACAGTGAACAACCGCCGCTGACATCTCAATGTGCCTTGTCCTGGCTCGATTACAGTTCAATACATTAACTACACATATATATATATATATAGAAATCGATTTTCTGCACAAGAGAGGTCAAAGGATGGTTGAAACCCCAGCCCCTCCCCGCAGGCTGGGTTCGGGTTAGGTAGGGTTAGAGTGAGGGATAGGTAGGCTTAGGGTCAGGGTTAGGGTTAGGTAGCATTAGGGTTAGGTAGGGTAAGGGTTAAGGTTAGGTAGGCTTAGGGTTAGGGTTTGGTAGCGTTAGGGTTAGGTAGTGTTAGGATTAGGTAGTGTTAGGGTTAGGTAGCATTATGGTTAGGGAGCGTTAGGATTAGGTAGTGTTAGGGTTAGGATTAGGTAGTGTTAGGGTTAGGATTAGGTAGTGTTAGGGTTAGGTAGTGTTAGGATTAGGTAGTGTTAGGGTTAGGTAGCATTATGGTTAGGGAGCGTTAGGATTAGGTAGTGTTAGGGTTAGGATTAGGTAGTGTTAGGGTTAGGATTAGGTAGTGTTAGGGTTAGGTAGCGTTATGGTTAGGGAGCGTTAGGGTTAGGATTAGGTAGTGTTAGCGTTAGGATTAGGTAGTGTTAGGGTTATGGTTAGGTAGCATTAGGGTTAGGATTAGGTAGCGTTAGGGTTAGGTAGGGTTAGAGTTAGGGTTAGGCGCGTTGGGGGCATTACCTTTGATGTCCCGGTGTACGATCATGTTGCTGTGCAGGTAGAAGACGCCCTGGAGGATCTGCCGCGTGTACCTCCTGGTCACGTTCTCAGTCAGGGCCCCGTACGCCTTCAGCTGGTCCTTTATGGAGCCCTGAGGAGAGGAGAGGGGAGAGGGAGGAGGGAGGAGGGAGGAGGGCGGAGAGGGGAGGGGAGAGGGGAGAGGGGAGATGGGAGATGGGAGATGGGAGATGGGAGAGGAGGAGATGGGAGATGGGAGATGGGAGGAGAGAAAGGAGAGAGGAGGGAGGAGAGGAGGGGAAAAAAGAGGAGAGGAGAGTTCAAAGGGAGGAGAGGGGAGAGAGGAGAGAGGAGAGGGGAGAGGGGAGGAGAGAGGAGAGGGGAGGAGAGGGGAGAGAGGAGGGGAGGGGAGAGGGAGAGAGGAGAGGGAAGATGGGAGAGGGGAGGAGAGAGGAGAGGGGAGAGGGAGGAGGGAGGAGGGAGGAGAGGGGAGATGGGAGAGAGGAGAGGGGAGAGGGAGATGGGAGGGAGAGGAGGAGAGTAGGGAGGGGAGAGGGAAGAAGGGAGGAGGGAAAAAGGAGGAGAGGAGAGATCAAAGGGAGGAGAGGGGAGAGAGGGGAGAGGGAAGGGAGAGGAGGAGAGAGGAGAGGAGAGAGAGAGGGGAAAGAGGCAGAGTTACGAGAGTCAGGAGGATTGGCTTCCGTCCACTATGGGCGGTCTACCTTTGGCTTATTCTTGTAACCAACCCCCTACCTGCTTATGAAGGACATGCACCTATTATTAGGACGAGTACATACTTCACTATTCAGTCAATTCATCGTCACTCATGAACGAGCCGTCTTGTTCAGGGGATGACGGCAGGTACAGTGCACTGGAGGCATTGGGATTAAACCCAGAAGCTTCTGGCTGGGAATAGTACGTTGTTTTTCTGTATATATTCACAGCTTGTGTTTAAATATAGTCCAGCGAAAGTACCAAGTTTCCAAAAGAAAGACTTTCATCTAAAGTCCCGGCGTATAAGTATGCGTACTAAGTCGTGTCCCATCATTGCTACTTTACCGTGATCCTCACATACAGCTGTACTGTGAAGACGGCAAATATTTACGACTTATACCAGCTCTGTGTGTGTGTGTGTGTGTGTGTGTGTGTGTGTGTGTGTGTGTGTGTGTGTGTGCGTGGGTGCGTGGGTGTGTGCGTGTGCGTGTGTGTGGTGGGACATTGGAAATAACAGCTTGGAAATAACAGCTTTCAGGAAAAGTTGACTATTTATTTGTTCAAGATTATTTCATGCTTACACATCAACAACTTTTACAACCGAAACAGGAGTTTCCTGTCCACCGACCCCCATTTCGATTCATAAGGGTCCGAGGCCAACCGAAGCACAAAAAAACAACAAAGTGCGGTTAATGTGCCTTTGGAGATACATCCCCTTTAGAGTCCCAGCTCCAGCAACCGTTTTCCTGCATTTCCTTATATTTCCTGTTTTCAATTACAAGCGGGGAAAGCTGCCCGCTCAGAGACCCGGTGCGGCTAACACCTGTGACGCACTTTTTGACGGAGGCCCATAACCACGGCGAAAGTGAAAAAATACCTTTCTCTCTCTCACTTCCCTCCCTTAAACTGGGCTCTCTCACCCTTATACTGGTCTCTCTCTCTCTCTCTCTCTCTCTCCTCTCTCTCTCTCTCTCTCTCTCTCTCTCTCTCTCTCTCTCTCTCTCTCTCTCTCTCTCTCTCTCTCTCTCTCTCTCTCCTCTCCTCTCTCTCTCTTCTCTCTCTCTCTCTCTCTCTCTCTCTCTCCCTCCTCTCTCTCTCCTCTCTCTCTCCCTCTCTCTCTCTCCTCCCCCCACGCTCACAAGCTGTCAACACGACGCTGTTCTTGCTATTCCCCTCGCTGGGCCTTCCCAACTGAAATAGCATTGTAACAAGTTGGGGGGGGGGGGGCAGTAACTATCTGGCCTGTCGCCATGATGTGGGGGCCCCGCCGTGAAGGCTCCGCCAGAACACGACGTGGGACACACACACACGCACACACACACACAGTACACACAACACACAAGTACACACGCAACACAGTACACACACACAGTACACACACACAGTAACACACACACACACATACACACACACACACACACACACACACACACAAAGTTGGCTCTGGGAATATGTCCACCCCTGCTCGATTTTCTGCCAACAAACTCCAAACTGAAATATAAACATTTCCATTTTCCAGACAATGTGTGACTAAGACACTCAATGCCACTCACAAGAGAAAAAACAACCCAAGCCAAGGGAGTAGACCAACAGCCTTCCCCACAGCCTGGAGGTATTAAGAACGCAGGCCGGGGGATGGAGGCGGTGGGCGGGCGACAGTCACTCATTAACTCGCTCATTTAGACCGAGAATTACCTCATAAAACAAGAGGGAGGCTTCTGCGGACGGCCGCGGACACGTCCCAGTGACGGGTTTGCGGTGTGGCGGGCTCCTCCCCCCCAGCACATGTGGAGGGGGCTGCCGTGGGGACGCACGTACACTGGAGTCGATCCCGAAAAAATGTTGGGTTGTTTTTGTTGTTTTTGTTACATTGCCACAATATCCGCGCCGCACGATGCGAGCGATGACGCCGCTCCTGCAGCACACCGTCAGCGGGGAGCGCAGTTTCACACTGGCCTCGAACCGCGGACATGCAATCGTACACGCTGACTCGTGCCGTCACTGGAACATGAGCCAAAAACCTTCTCGTTGTCACATACACACACACACACGCTCACGCACACGCTCACGCACGCTGTACATACCCCAGGCATGAACTCTACGAAGATGGTGAGTTTCCTGTGCTCCAGGTCCCGCAGGCAGCCGTAGTACTGGACGATGCGCTCGTGGCGCAGGTTCTTCAACAGTTGGATCTCACACTCGAGGGCGTTCACCTCCTGCAGAGAGAGAGAGAGAGAGAGAGAGAGAGAGAGAGAGAGAGAGAGAGAGAGAGAGAGAGAGAGAGAGAGAGGAAGGAGGAGAGGATGGAGATTAAGCAAAATGTAATAAACATGTGCAGGTTTAAGCTTTGGAAAAATCTATGGAAATGTACAAAAATGTAAAATTGAATACAGTTGCCACATGTTCATTTCAGTCGATGGCCAACTTGGGTCTCACCTTGCTGGTTTCTTGACAGTCGGGGTCAAAGGGCACCTGCTTGGCAGCGAGCTCTCGTCCCGTGTCGGCGTCGTAGCAGAGGTATACCTCGCCGAACGCGCCGCGCCCCAGAAGCTTGCCTTGTCGCCAGTTGACCGGCGCGCGGGGTGCTGCCGACGGGACAAAAAACAAAAACATACATAAAAAGTCCCCCAAAAGAGCTCCCATCTCACAGTAAAACTCCCGAACGAGGCCAGACAGCCACTCAACCACAGCAGTCATCGTCAGTAATCTTCACCACAGGAACCCGAATAAGCCGCGCAGACAGACAGGCGATACGCGTCCAACCCGTTAGCAGGGCTAACTAGAAAAAGTCCAACGCTTCGCTAATCCCGCTCAAATAAAGGCTAGCGGTTACTGATGTTATGAGTGTTGGTTGGGGGTGAGACCGCGCTCGTCTGAGCCACGCGTACCACAGTCTCAGAGCTGAGCCAAGAGTTGTCATTTCTCAAAGACAGCAGTTTTTCTGAACAATGCAGGGTTTGATTACAGAGCTTTTTAAATCGCGTCGGAGCGTAAGAAAGTGATGGAAATGATGGAGTAGACTCCTGGTTGTTTTGTTGTTTGCCGACATTTTTTGGCCTAAATGTTTGTTTCCCACCAATCGTGTCTTCTCTTGGTACATAGACGAACATGTAGGGTTGACAACGTTGCGGTGGTATATCTCACATTTTACTGCACGACAAGACAAGCTGTAGACGCATACAATGGCGACTACACAAACTAAAATTCAACAAACATCACTCACAAGCCGTCCACACAACCGGAGCAATTGCAAAAATAGTTTCAACTGTGGACACAAACTGCGGCCCGGGCCTCGACAGTAGAGTAATTAGACACGTAAACACAATTCAACAATTCATTTGTCACAAGCAAAACTGACCACAACACAGTACTACAACAAACACGGACCCCTTACATGTACACAAAACCGACTCAGTTGTTCTTTGTATACTTTTCTATGGCTGAGATGAGCCAGGTTTTCAGTCTAGACAGCGGCCCAGCCGAGTTTCTGTCTGTCCCTCGCTCACCAGAAAACAGAGCCACCATTTGCAGCATATTTTCCGTCGCCCTATCTGTCCCTTTAATCTAAAATGGCGGCCCTCGTCGCGGTGGTCATGGCAACAGGAGCAGGAAATAGGCCAGGTTAAAATGGTTCCGTCTCCTTGGGCTGCGTAGCGTTGTCTAGTGATTTAGATTCGTTTGACTCCCGGTTGAAAGGTCCTGTGTTCTGCACTCCGCACGCTGCTAGGAAAGTAGTTCTAGTTAAAGCTGCACTATGTAGGTCTTCCCATTAGCAGCCCCTAGTGGCTTGAGTAGTAGCTACAGCTACAGCTACAGTGTTCTTTAACCGATTAAACGGCTGCAGTGGAGACGTGACATAGTGCAGGTTTAATGAGACATTAGGTAATTAAAGCTGCACTATGCTCCGCGTGTCGTGTGCGTGACGTACATTTGGGCGTGCTGCGCGGACAACTCTTCTCCATGCTGCGGCCCAGGGTTCGAAGGTCGCCGTACTGCGGGCTGTTGTCTCCGTTGTAGCTGCGCGTGCGGCTGGACGGGACCAACTGGAACAGGTTCTCCTGAGGCATGAAGCTTCGAGGGAAGGTCCTGCGGCCTGAAAGACGCAACACACACACACACACACACACACACCATGAGACACGGGGGGCCCAAAAATGACAACAATGGAACCACAGACTAACTGGTCTGGCAAGAGAGAGAGAGAGAGAGAGAGAGAGAGAGAGAGAGAGAGAGAGAGAGAGAGAGAGAGAGAGAGAGAGAGAGAGAGGTTAGATTGTTTGGCTGATTGATGTGTTCTTATAATAAAAACTATAATTGTATTGTTGTTATTTACTCACAGTTGATATTATGTCTTTGATTTTTGTCACAGAATCCAAAGAAAGACTGAGAGACACAGAGACACAGAGCGAGAGAGAGAGAGAGAGGAGAGAGAGAGAGAGACCTTGACCGAGACTACAGGGCCAAGCTAAGAGCAGAGTGCCTGCTGCCATTACGCTCCACTTCCTGTCAGACAGGAAGCAGCGCGCTGTGTTGTTAGCCAAAGCCAGAGAGTGGCGCAACAGCATAAATCACAGCTAGCCAAGCTTAGCTTCTTAACAAGCAACTACTGCCACCACATGCTTGACAATTCAGCAATTTAGCATTTAGCCAAATCTGCCTATTAAAGTGGATAAACAAACACATAATAATAATGTCTTGAGGCAGTAGAAGGAATTACCCATTCTGGAAATAGGACACCGAATATCGTATCAAAAGCAATGAACTTTACAGGCAGTGTGTGTGTGTGTGTGTGTGTGTGTGTGTGTGTGTGTGTGTGTGTGTGTGTGTGTGTGTGTATTTGTGTCACTAATAGTGTGTCTGTGCGTGTGTGTCTGTGTATTTTTATGCATGTCCATAAGTGTGTGTGTGTGTGTGTGTGTGCGTGTGCCTGTGCGTGTGCATTTTTATGTATGTCCATAAGTGTGTGAGTGTGTCTGTGCGTGTGTGTGTGTATGTGCGTGCGTGTGTGTATATACGTCTGTGTCTGTGCGTGTCTGTGCGGTCCACCCCACCACAGCAACACATCTGTAATAACAACAACAACAACAACAACACACCACCACCACATCCAGCAGCTGCGGTCTCACTCACCGTCACCGTAGTCCTTGCAGCGGTTGGGCAACTGGAACTGCCTGGGGAAGGTGCCGCCCTTCCCGTGCCGACCTGAAGGGGGCGCAGAGGAGCGAGGACACCCGTGAGCGAGGGAGCCCGGGGGAGCAAATTGTAGTACATGCATAAGTGCTCCCTGATGATAGGCTACATAATAACACACTTGCATTACACCGCCATTCACTCTCCACTCGACGACGGCCCCTTTGCCTAAACACACCGGCGCCGCTCAAGGTCGACACGCAGAGAGAGAGAGAGAGAGAGAGAGAGAGAGAGAGAGAGAGAGAGAGAGAGAGCGAGAGAGAGAGCGAGCAGTCCTTCAAAGTCACCGAGATACAGGGGCGGAGGACACAAATAAAAAAAATAAAAACACTTTTCTTATCGCAGACGGTTTCATTAGGAATAAAACGGGGCGCGCTATTACCCGTCTCGCGGGGGAATTTACGATTTAAACGTTTATGTCTCCACCATGTATCCCAGGGCATGTCACGGCAGAGAGACATCCAGAAGAGCCATGGTGAGAGTTCAGGGTCGTCTCTCTCTCTCTCTCTCTCTCTCTCTTCTCTCTCTCTCTCTCTCTCTCTCTCTTCTCTCTCTCTCTCTCTCTCTCTCTCTCTCTCTCTCTCTCTCTCTCTCTCTCTCTCTCTCTCTTCTCTCTCTCTCTCTCGTCTCTCTCTCTGCTCTCTCTCTCTCTCTCTCCCTCCCTCCCCCCCCCCCTGCTGTTTTGTTTATTGTTTCCTACCGCTGAGAGCGTTTACGGGCCGCTCATCACGAGCGTTAGCTTGAGTTAGCGCTAGCCTCTGCCGACCCAGCGGAGCGCTAACTGAAGGCAGGTGGGGGAAGCAATGCTGACGCAGGACGGAGGAGAAGGGTCCACACACGCACGTGTAGACGCCGCGCACACACACACACACGCTATCATATACAGTATACACACCACACACCACACACCAGACACACGCACGCACACGCACGCACACGCACACACACACACACACACACACACACAGCATGGAGAGCAACGGAGCCACTCGCAATTGAAAGCAGCTGTTTTGTCAGATGACTGCCTCCCGCTTGCGTTGTTTTCGTGGCCGTATCCCATGGCGATGGGAGGAGGAGGAGGAGGGGGAGGAGGGGGAGGAGGAAGGTCTTGTTGTTTTATTTTGGGGTTTTCTGGCCGACGCGGAATGGAAGAGGGAAAAATCATCTCACAGCGAACGATAAATAAATACAGAGGAGGCCCAGCGAGGCAGGGAGGGCCGCACAGCTGTACATATGGGAGGGGAGGGAGGTGAGGGAGGGGGGGGTATGCCTACATATAGCCTGCTGTGCACATGTGCACACTGTGTGCCCAGCAGGAGAACCAGTCAACTTCTTACGGGACCATAATGACACGGCTCCTTTCCCACTGTGGAAGGTGTGTGTGCAGAGGTATGTGTGTGCGTGCGTGTGTGTGTGTGCTCGTGTGTGTGTGTGTGTCATCTAAAGAATACACTAAGAAGCAGGGAGGGAGGAGAGAGGGAGAGAGAGAGAGAGAGGAGAGAGAGGAAGGGAGAGGAGAGGAGAGAGGGGAGAGAGGGGAGAGAGAGAGGAGAGAGAGGAGAGAGGAGAGAGGGAGAGAGAGGAGCGAGAGGAGAGAGAGGAGAGAGGAGAGAGAGGGAGGGAGAGAGGGGGAGAGAGGGAGGGAGAGAGGGAGGGAGAGAGAGCGTGGAGCAGCCGGAGACTCTGTCGGTGCGGCGTCTTGCGATATCATTACACCATTTTGTCCTCCTTTCATCACCCCGAGTGGTATTCACACGCAGAGACACGCAAATATTAGCTTTGCCTTCCCAGCATCCATAACCCCCTCGCCTGCATACGATAACACTCTGATGCTAATAAAACTGTTAGCATCACCACCGCCCGCCCCCTCCCCCCCCCCCCTGCGACGACGCGCCCCGACCGACACACACCCACCCCACCCCCCCCACATCCCTTACAAGGACATAAATTGGACCCAGTTTTACCTCTTAAGATAACAAACACCGTAATTGCGTGGCGCGTTTTGGCAACGAAGCGTTTAGCGACGGTACGATTCGCAAAACCTTTTAGAACCGCTTGAAGTCATAATCGCAAGACAAAATGTCTTTTTGTCTCGGGGTACAACATGACTCCTGCTGCACCATAAATAATAATGACAAGCATAAATAGCAACGTTTTTGAGAGTAAAACATGGATTTTTGTGACTCTTACCTTTGTATTCATAGTTCAGGTAATTGTTGTCGCGGTTGTTCTGCGAGAAGGGGGGGCTGGAACGACAGAATGAGACGGCCAATGAAAAGCAAGACCCAGATTCAGCACAGAGTCCCTCAACGCCACCACCACCACCCACCCACCATCACCACCACAACCCACACCACCACCATCAACACCACCGCCACCACCACCATCAACCCCACCACACCAACCACACACCAGCACACACACACACAAGACGGGCACACACACACACACACACACACACACACACACACACACACACACACACACACACACACACACACACACACACACACACACACACACACACACACAGACACACACACACACACACACACACACACACACAAATGGATGATTCATTCTCATAAATATTCTATATTTGGGTGTGTGAAGTTTCCTTCTCTAAGATGTTATACGTGTCCTGATATTGAGCCTGGTGGTGTAAGTGTTGGAACATTGAGTAAAGCTGACCTGAGAGTTTCCAGTGTACAGTGTGGACTCCCCAGTCCAGCAGAGAGCAGCTTCACTCCTGAATCCTGCAGATCATTGGTACTCAGGTCCAGCTCTCTCAGACTAGAGGAGTTGGAGCTGAGAACTGAGGCCAGAGCGTCACAGCATCGCTCTGACAGATGACAGCCATTCAGCCTTCACACAAAATAAACAGGAACACATTATGAACTGAGATTAGAACACAATGAATCAAAGAGAAGTTTACCAATTAAAATGTTCTTTAATAGTTAGATGTCAAAAATATGTACAAATATTCAGCAAAGGTTATCATTAAAGTTCCTATAAAAAGACACAGTTTTAAGAAGTTGTTCTTAAACTTCACTAAACAACTCTAAACTCCACCTTACTTAGAATTATAATATAACACAACATACACTTTCTACCAGCTATGAAGCCATAACTTCTGTCAGACTATAAATATGACCAGTGTCCCGGTTAGAGACAGGGTTATTATGTCAGACCCTCACCGCCGTCAGATTGACCTGACGAGAAGTTAGAGCCTTCGGTCTCAAGTTCACCAACAAAAAAGGATGGTTCTTCTTTAAAGCATCCACAAACTAAGAACATAAGTTATCCAAATAAATGTTCCTTTCAATTCTTACTTTTCTACTTGGAATATTGTGTGTTAGTGGCAAAACACTTCAATTAGGTTATTCCACAGAGGCCAGAGCTTCACAGCATCTCAGATTAAACAACGCAACGGGCCGTATGTGGCCCGCGGGCCGTAGTTTGCCCAGGTCTGATGTATCACAATGTTATTCTCTGGTCAGGAGTGGAAGTGCACCAATAAATAATATTCAATAAGAGCGAGCGCAGATTCCGAGCGCTGATGGCGGGAAAAAAATTATACAGTGGATAAGGCGCGGGCCAAATATAATCGGTCGCGGGCCAAACTTGGCCCGCGGGCCCCAAATTGGGCAGCCCTGGTCTAGATAATGTTAATATATGAAACTATAAGTTAGGATGATGTTATGGTATACGAGGGACACTGAGATCACTACTTCCCCATCAAGAACCCAATCAAGCCATGGAACGTGGCATGGTGGCAACAAGAGACATTTCTACAGATGTATTGTATGTCAAAAAATATTGAATAGTGTATTGCTGTTTTGAATTAAATAATGTTTCGTATATTATTACAAGTTATATATTCTAGTATTGTGTATATTATGATGTGTGTGTTGTAATAAATGTTATTAGTGAACCTCCAGAAATGTTTCATATATTAATATAATGTTTATATTCTATTATTTATATTGTGTTGTGTGTATTGTAGTACATGTTTTTACTGAACCTAAAGAGATGTTTATTATATTCTTCTAACCTTTATATTCTACTGTTATGTATATCATGTTGTGTGTATTGTAATACATGTTATTAGTGAACCTACAGAGAGGTTTAGTATATTATTATGACATTTATATTCTAGTGTTATGTGTATTGTGTTGTATGTATTGTAATACACGTTATTTGTGAACCTACAGAGATGTTTTGGAGGCTTTGACCAGCGGCAGCAGCCTCAGAAGACCCTCCTCTGAAGTAGGGTATTTCTTCATGTCAAACACGTCCAGATCCTCTTCTGATGTCAGTAAGATGAAGGCCAGAGCTGACCACTGAGCGGGGGAGAGATCTTCTCTGGAGAGACTTCCTGATGTCAGGTACTGTTGGATCTCCTCCACTAGAGAAAGGTCATTCAGCTCATTCAGACAGTGGAACAGATTGATGCTTCTCTCTGGAGAGAGAATTCCACTTATCTTCTCCTTGATGTAATGGACTGTTTCCTGATTGGTCTGTGAGCTACTTCCTGTCTGTCCCAGTAGACCTCCTAGGAGAATCTGATTGGTCTCCAGAGAAAGGCCCAGGAGGAAGCGAAGGAACAAATCCAGGTGTCCATTCTCACTCTGTAAGGCCTTGTCCACAGCACTCTGGTGGAGGTGGATGAGTTCTTCCCTAGAGTTTGCTTGTTCTTCTGAGAGCAGGTTGACACCAGTGTTGATGAAGGACAGAAAGACATAAAGGGCAGCCAGAAACTCCTGGATGCTCAGATGGACGAAGCAGAACACCTTGTCCTGGTACAGCCCACACTCCTCTTTAAAGATCTGGGTGAACACTCCTGAGTACACTGAGGCTGCTCTGATATCGATGCCACACTCTGCCAGGTCTGCCTCGTAGAAGATCAGGTTGCCTTTCTCCAGCTGGTCAAAAGCCAGTTTTCCCAGAGAAACAATGATCTCTCTGCTCTCTGAGCTCCAGTGTGGATCTGTTTCAGCTCTCCCATGATACTTCTTGTCTCCCTGTATGGACTGAACCCTCAGGAAGTGGATGTACATCTGAGTCACGGTCTTGGGCATGTCTTCTCCTCTCTGGGATGTTTTGAAGAGGTTCTCCAGAACTGTAGCACCGATCCAACAGAAGACTGGGATGTGACACATGATGTGGAGGCTTCGTGATTTCTTGATGTGGGAGATGATTTTGTTGGCCAGCGTCTCATCTCTGAATCTCTTCCTGAAGTACTCCTCCTTCTGTGGGTCGGTGAACCCTCTCACCTCTGTCACCATGCCAACACACTGAGCAGGGATCTGATTGGCTGCCGCAGGGCGTGTGGTTATCCAGATGCGAGCGGAGGGGAGCAGGTCGCCCCTGATGAGGTTTGTCAGCAGCACGTCCACCGAGGTGGACTCTGTGACATCAGTCAAGATCTGGTTGTTCTGGAAGTCCAGAGGAAGTCGACACTCATCCAGACCATCCAAGATGAAGACAACTTGGAACCGGTCATATCTGCAGATTCCTGCTTCTTTAGTTTCAATAAAGAAGTGATGAAGAAGCTCCACCAAGCTAAACTCTCTCCCTTTCAGTAAGTTCAGCTCTCTGAAACTGAAGGGGAATGTGAAGTGTATGTCCTGGTTGGCTTTGCCTTCAGCCCAGTCCAGAGTGAACTTGTATGTTAGGACAGTTTTACCAATGCCAGCCACTCCGGTTGTCACTATTGTTCTGATTGCTTGATCTTGTCCAGGTAAGGGTTTAAAGATGTCTTCACATTTGATTGGTGTTTCCTCCTTGGCTGGTTTCCTGGAAGCTGTTTCAATCAGTCTGACCTCATGTTCCTTGTTGACGTCTCCACTGTCTCTCTTTGTGATGAAGATCTGTGTGTAGAAGTCATTCAGATCTCTTGCCTGTCCTGCTTTAGCGATTCCCTCAAACACACTCCTGAACTTCTCCATCAGATGAGACTTGAGTTTATGTTGGCACTCAACAGCATCAGTTTCTACATGAGAAAACAACAGAAGACATATATTATACATGATATTTACACAGCAATATGATTGGCCATTTAACCTTCAGGAGGAAAGATATCTCCAGAGATGGAAAAGTTAGAAATGTAATTTAGTTTAGTCTGATTTAATTTAGTCTGAATAAACAAGAGACTTACTGCTCACCAAAATAAGAGTAAAGTCTCTCTTCTCTGTTTTCAAAATAAGAGTCTCTTCTCTGTTTTCAAAGTAAGAGTATCTTCTCTGCTTTCCAAAATAAGAGTCTCTTCTCTGTTTTCAAAATAAGAGTCTCTTCTCTGTTTTCAAAATAAGACTCTTTTCTGTTTTCAAAATAAGAGTATCTTCTCTGTTTACAAAATATGAGTCTTCTCTGTTTTCAAAATAAGAGTCTCTTCTCTGTTTACAAAATATGAGTCTATTCTCTGTTTTCAAAATAAGAGTCTCTTACCGCTCCTCGGCATCAGCTCTGCTTGATGATGCTGTACAGACTGAGCACTGGTAGTCATTGACCTCTGATGGTGTTGTCTGGTGAGAACACACACACACACACACACACACACACACACACATACACACACACACACACACACACTAATGCAGTAGCTAGAAAACAAAGTATTATTGGTACAAAACAACGGATCACCAGTGACGTAGAATTAGAGGTTGCAGAAAATAGTCACATATTTCTATCACACATTTGCACCTGCACTGAGGAATTTGAAGAGGTTAACTTAAGGTTGTTGTGTTGTCTGGGTAAGGTTGCATGATATGAGGAAAGCATGAGACGTTACGTTGAATGTTGCCATGACGATATGACTTGTAATAAATAATATGACAACATTGTGATGACATTATTCATATTGTGAAAGGGTTAACCAAGTTTAGAAATGAACACGGAGAAAAAATAACCCTAAAAATGATTTAATACAGGGCTCAAGACTAACATTTTGGTGCCACTGGTTCCACTAACTTTTTCATTTCATGGCACCATAACCAATTTGGTCGCACCCTTTATTTTTTTTTCCCCAGCATGCCCTTTGCCACGTACATTCATTTGAAAAGACAAATTCTAAAATGTTCGCATAGATCTTTTCTTTACCGCCAGTGCCTCGACATCTCTTTCCTCATGAACCCACTAATACTAATAATATTCTGATTGTATTATTAGTATTCGAGTAGTCCCACATCCCTCATCTAAAATACATCCAATGGCGAAGGGCAAAGTGAACCCGGAGCACTTGTGTTCACAATGGACAGGTTAAGCAGACTTGAAGTGAACTGTTGTCCTCGTTGTGACAGCATGTTGCCACACGGTGGCAGAAAGGAGACTAAAATACCTGGCAACCACATAATAAAGGATCCCAGTCTGGAGCCCTTTAATACATTTCACTACACATTTTTTCTAAAATGAGTTATAAACTGTGTAAATAAACAATTTATCGCAGACCAGGCTATTACGATGTGTTTATTGTGCATGTTCATATCGCCATGACGATGTATCATGCGAGACAAGTTTGTGGGACAGATATTTTTTGGACAAGTTTCCAACTCCTAATTTACTGATGCACATTGTGTGACCTCAACGACAAACTCCACTGCCACAGGTGCTCCGTTGTTTTGCACCAACACAATATTCATCCAATAGGACAATGTTTCATTAGGTTTGAGACACAAAAGTCTGTTAGGAACTCCTACCTCTCCTCTCTGGAGGGGCGGCCATCTTTAAGGTGAGGAGGATGATCAATAGACCAGTCACTCTTCATGGAGACCCAGCTGGGTCCAGGGGGGTCTGCTGTCTCCTGCTGCCCTGGCCTTCAACACAACACACACACAGCTTTTACTCAGACTAATGAAGGTGTCATGATGTCTCACTGCTGAGCTCTGAGGTGGACAACAGTCACAGACAGTTAGAGATCCTCTTCTTACCTCTCAGCTTTGCTCTGGCGGCCATGTTTCCCAGACAGAGGGGTTTTGTGCCCATCTGTCTGCATCTAGCTGTGCCCTTTGACCCACCCCCCCACCGGCGAGTGACGTCTCTGCTGTGACCGCTGGGCTGGGGGTGGGAGGGAGGGAGGGAGGAGGAGGGGGAGGTTGCCGCGCACACCAGCTCGCAGGGAAACGTTCCATGCACTCACTCACTCCACACTTCCTGCCATTGTTCAGCAGGCGGGAGACCAGATAAGAGCCCTGTGCAGGTACAGAGCCGTTTCCCTCTCCCTCTCTCTCTCTCTCCCTCTCCCTCTCTCTCTCTCTCACACTCTTTTCATCTCTCGCTTGCTGCCTGGCTGGGAGGGAGGGAGTATTTCTTTCGTTCGTTCTGTCGTTCCTTCCTTTCCTCAAGGACATGGCTTGTGCTCTCTCTCTCTCGCCATCCGCCTTGTGTTCTTAAATGTTCTGGCTGTCCAACTGTCATTCAAGATTCTCTCTCTCTCTCTCTCTCTCTCTCTCTCTCTCTCTCTCTCTCTCTCTCTCTCTCTCCCTCCCTCTCCCCCTCTCTCTCTATCTATCTCTCGCCCTCTCTCCCTCCATACTTCTCAGTGGAGAGTGGTGATAACGGAAGAATCCACGTGTCCAGATAAGGGGTTTCCGTCGTCATGGTAACAGCGTAGCGACCTGATTCCATTTCCTCCGAGGGGACGGGCGACAGCAGGAGGGGGTCGGGTGGGGGGGGGTGCACACTGGGCCTTTCACACTCTTCACAAACTTCACTGGGTCTGTGCGTGCACAGGTCCCATGCTCACAGGGGCATGTAGTCCCAAGACTAAACACCATTGTCGCCGCTGTTTCAGCTCTGTTTTAAGATACACTTAGAAGCTTATTACAAACACACACACGTGCACCAACACACACACACACACACACACACACATGCACGCACATGCATGCACGCACGCACGCACGCACGCACACACGCTCCCCATTCATGCTGTTGCACGTAGCACATGCACAAACCCACCTGTCCAGTGCCTGGTCTATTGATTGACAGCTGCTGGAGAGTGAGTTGTCTGCACAGGCCTCGAGCAACTGATGAGAGAGAGAGAGAGAGAGAGAGAGAGACAGAGACAGAGACAGAGAGAGAGAGAGAGAGAGAGAGAGAGAGACATAAACAGAGAGAGAGTCAGCAGGGGTCACGTGGTTGGGGAGAGACTACATGCAGGGTATGTGATTACAGTGTACATGTACAGCCTCAGACTGCTGCAGCCGAGATACAGAGAGAGGCCAACATGGAGGCATTGTATTGCATTTGCTTTTCCATCATGTCGTCGTGTTATTGTTTCCATTGCAATTCATTCCTTCAGGGAGACATGCTGTAAAGAAAACATCATGTGAACGTATCTTTAAGGACAATACCCGTCTGGGTAATCAAACAGTCGTAACTGTCGCTCCTGGCTTTGTGAAAAACATCCGTTACCAATATAATATCATTTTTCCTCGTACCGATTCTGCCGAGGAGCATTCAGCGTGTGAGCCTGCCACAAATGTAAACTATAGCAATATAGCACTTTGGTCTTTTGGAATCAGAATCAATGGTCAGCACCAATCGGTGTAGCTCCTCTAATGGCCTGTAGGCAGCTCACTGTAGAGACTAACATGTAGTTCCTCTACTGGCCTGTAGGTGGCTCACTGTATAGCCTAAAATGGAGTTCCTCTAATGACCTATAGGCAGCTCACTGTCGAGATTACCATGTAGTTAATCTAAAGCCATGTAGCCAGATAGGAAGAGATGAAGAGAGAGAGGGAGGAGAGCGAGAGAGAATTCAGATGAGCGCAGAGAGACGACAAGAGTACCGGCTGGCGACAGATCCGTCTCTTCTTGCTCAATCCGTCTCTGTTTTTCCATCCATCTCTTCCCCTCACTATCTCCCTCCTGTCGCCTCTCTCTCGCTCTCTCTCTCTCCCTGTCTCCCTGGTCGTGTCCATCTCCGTCTTTGTTCTTCTCTCATTCTGTCGCTCCTTGGAAGAGGAGGGGAAATACACACTTCCTGCTGTTGCTCTGTTCCCGATTCTCTCTCTCTCTCTCGCTCTCTCTCTCTCTCTCTCTCTCTCTCTCTCTCTCCTCTCTCTCTCGCTCTTTCCTCTCAGGAAGTTCTCCCATCTGCCTCTGTGCCAGCCCGGTCGAGGGGCCCATCACTGTTGAAACAGTGTTCCATGCACGTGCTGATTGAGAACACACACATGCACACATGCACACGCACACTTAAATAAATACTGTACAATTGTGCATAGACACTCTACACACACACACACACACAACAACACACACATCATACAACACACACACACACTCATACACACGTGCACACACATACAAACACACACTACGGACACACATCCAAGCAGACGTGCACACACACAACAACACACACACACACACACACACACACACACACACTTGGAAACAAACATGCAACCACATGCACACGCATACACTTAAGCACACAAACACACTTGGGACACACACACACACTCATACACTTGGAGACACAAACATGCTCTTTTTTACATACACACACAAACACATATAGTGTATACATACAGTAGACTGAGTGTCTGCAGACACTTACTGACCTTTGCCTCAGACAGACATAAGCATAGGAATGTTCTCTCTGTCTGTCTGTCTGTCTGTCTGTCTGTCTGTCTGTCTCTCCGTCTCTCTTTCTTTGTGTGTGTCTGCACACACCGATCTCCCTCCTCTCCCTCGTGTTGATTAATGAACATTCACCATCTGCGTGGCTTGATTCCCTGACTCTCCTCCGCTTAAAAGAACCTGTCCTTCCTCTCTCTCTCTCTCTCGCTCTCTCTCTTCCGGTTACCATAGCAACGTCCTCATCCTCCTAAAAGGACAGACAAACGGGCAGAGGACACATGCTAGGGGTGCCCCCCCCTCTCTCCCCCCTTTTTCAACCCTATAACCCACAGAGCCCCTAAAATGTTTACGAGACCCAAAAATGGGTCCAGCTCCGGCTCAGGACATGGAACGTGCCGGCGGGTTCTGGTTCTGTCCCTGAACCCACACGACCCCTCCTCGTCTCCTCTTAGTTTCATTGGGGCACACATATGGTCCGTTGGTTGTGTTGACGTCATTCATGTATCTTGTCTTTCATCATAATTATAATTATGATATGGGCAGCTGAGTGTTAAATAACCTCTGAGCTTATACTAGCGGAAGCCTCCATTTTAATTAACCGTAAACGTATCGAAAACAAAACATTGAGAAGCTCTCACCACTGAATTAATCTCGCCCACGTCGGTGAATGCGGTTTCATTTCAGTGGTTCAAAATATTCAAGTCAGTGTTTGTTTCCTGAAATTGTTTGTAAATCACAACGATAACATGTGCACTCCTTCAATAATCATGATCGAGGTTAAAGTTTGAGATAATTGTGATATTGACCTTTGACCTTGCACCCCACCCCCAGCATCCTCCCATTCCAGAGGCCGGTGAAGATCAAGGAGCTGCAGCAGAAGGTGACGGAGGCCTTCGACCAGCAGATGGACATGTTCTACCTGGACAAAGAGGTGAGAGAGAAGACTGGATATGGATCACCTCTGCTCTGAGCGCCTCTTCATCCAAAAGGACTTTGATGAAACCGCACCTGTTTCCAGACGCAGACCCCAAAATCAGGAACATTCAACGGGTCAATTTCAATTCAGTTCAACTCAATTCAACTATAAAAAAAATTGGGGGAGAATAGTAAAACAATTTCTCCAATATTTTATTTGGTTGTACCTGTATACTTTTTATTATTATTATTCTTATGATGATACGTATTTCAAATTGGTATTCTTGTCTATTCTGAAGTAAGTGCATGACCTGAATCCGAGATAATGACATCGGCGAACCTACATGACTAGAGTACAGGACTGCTTGATTACAAGCTTAATCATTCTGCTCTGACATGCAGATCTGATATCGTGACCCAGAACCTGCCAAGCTGATTGTATCACAGGTACAAAGCCCACGCGGGTCCATTAAGCCACGCGTGGGTGGGTGGGTGGGGGTAGGGCAGCGGTCATGTGACGTGTCTCTGGTCCAATCAGATGCAGCTGCCTCTGAAGACGCAGGAGGACTTGGACCGAGCCGTGCAGATGGCGGGCTGCGGCAACGGCGTCAACGGACTGCTGCGAGTACTGCTCAAAACCCCCAAGAACAACCATGTGAGTCCACCGGCGGCAGCACCACAGCCTGGAGCCGCACGCCATGCATCCTGTGCCACAGCCAATAGAGTGCAAGCCACCGTACGCCACAGAGATGCAGGATGCCCATTGCTATGAAGTGTAACACGCAATTAAAATCACAGGTCACTCAAAATGTAATCGTTTGTAAATTAAACGTTGCGTTGGTGACGACTAAGCGTTCACCAAAGATTGGGTGAAAACAAAATATGATTTATGCAGAATTTGCGACAAAATCAAGTCATTTATTTTGATTACATTGAAAAGCGCTGACGTACTAATGCACTTTGATCAAGCACACTAGACGGCGAGAAAACACGACCACTTACTTAGTTGGATGCAAGATTTAAAGTTTGATTAAGATGGAGACATACAGGTGAAGAAAAATATTGAGTTGAACTAATCCCAGAATCCTTTGGCAGTGTCAGTTTGCTGCCGTAGAACGATCGTTTCATACCAACGCCACTGCAGCGTGGCAGTCTTTGAGCTCACGTCGTTATGTAATGTTGTACAGCCCTGATACAGCTGGCCAGATAAGGGGACTCTCTGTAACAGATAAGCACCTACTGGAAGCTAATGAAGCTCTGATAGATAGATAGATGGTTTTTATTGTCCTCAAGGGGAAATTCTTTTCCGCAGGATTTCCCAGATTAAAGCCTCGATTAACAGCCAGCGTCAAACTGTCTTTTTCCGTGTTTATTTTTTTAAACTTTCTCTGTGTTCTCTCAGCCCCTATTGACGTGTTTCTGGTCCACTGGCGCAGTATCTGCAGGTGAACACCAGGGACAAACAAAGCGAGATGAGGTCGTCCCGATCGCTGGGAGACCTGAAGGGCTCCCTGCTCAAGGGAAACGAGCGAGTGCGCAAACACTCCACGGGTGAGTCAGGTGACACACACTCTCTCTCTCTCACAGACACGCACACACCCCGACGCCACAGCGAGAGTGTAATCAACAGCTCCGCCACTCGAGCCAAACCCAGACCCAAGAAGACATCAATAAATGAGCCAGTTAGAGTTGTGACAAGAAGTCATTGTACGCAATTCACCTCACGCATCAAGTGTTTGTATACAGGGTGGAGAGAGAGAGAGGGAGGGGAGGTAGAGAGAGAGCGAGAGAGGGGGAGAGAGAGGGGGCGGTATCGAGTCAGCTGGGTTGGGAAATCATTTACCTGCACCTCAACGGCACCCTGTGTCGCTATTAATGATCAACAAGATCTTGAGATGCCACCAGAAATGTTGATGAGTGAGATGAGCGTGGTGGTGTTGCGTAACCGCGGCTATACGTGTCTGTTAGGCCTGGCTGGTGAAGGTTATGTTTGGACTAATCTCGGGGAAAAGTGATTGAAAGGAACGAGGGGGCAAAAAAATGTGTCAGTTATGGTCACATATCATCTTGTGCGTAATGAAACAACATTTGCGGCTAAACTCCCCTGTTGTCGAGTCCCATCCTCCTCACAGAGACCGTATTTGCGTTGTGCAACTGTGTGCACACCCAGTGTCCCAATGGCATGAAAACGAAGAGAATGGAGTAGAGACTTGCCTTCTCTGGCCACCGAGATGCCACTCAGAGAGGGGGAGGCAAACTGAGGCAAACTGACAGGTAGAGGTAGAAACTGAGATTGGAGAGGAACAGAAAGTGACAGAGAGAGGAACAGATGGAAATAGAGAGAGAGTGAGAGAGAGGGAGAGAAATAAACAGAGAGAGAGAGAGAGAGATGGGAGATAGGAACAGGGTGAGAAGGATAGAAACGGAGTGGGAGGGATGGAGGGAGAGAAACGGGGAGAGGGAGGGAGGGAGGGAGTGGGTGAGGGATGGAAGTAAAAGATAAAAATAGAGAGAAAAACAGAGAGAGATGGGTTACAGGACAGGACACATCTAAAAGTCATTTTCCTATGCGTTACGCACATACAGTACCTATGTGGAGCCCGGAAAAATTTGCTGACTTAAGCGTTTTCAGCTAATGGGGATCCTCTAATAAGCAACTCCGCTAATTAGACCAGGGCCAAAACCAGGACCATTTTGAACCATTTTCCCAGCATGCCCCTGGGTTCTCCGCAGGCCCCTCTGCGTCTGCATGTTTAGTTTTGTCTTTGTAAACAATGCTGCCGTTGAAAGTTCGTCCGAGTGCGTAATGACTCCCCTCGCTCGGGCCTCAGGAGCTGGAGCTGCTCGGTTAGCGGGGAAACGGCCCCAGAGCTTTGTTAAATCTTTGTTGTTGTCGCTTTGAGCGGACCGGGTACCGCTGAACTTTGAACCCCTCTGGCTTGGTTGTTTCTTTTTGGGTCTCCTCCCCAACTCCCCCCTCCTCGACACCATCTTTATATTCTGTTATTGTGTTTTCTCCTCCTCCTCCTCCTCCTCCTCCTCCTCCCTCCATTCTGTCTTTCCCATATATCCTTCCCCGCCACCACTACCTCCATCACCACTATCTCCTCCACCACTAAATCCTCCACCACCTTCCTCCTCCACCACCACCATCACCACCTTCCTCCTCCACCGCCATCACCACCTTCCTCCTCCACCGCCATCACCACCTTCCTCCTCCACCGCCATCACACTCCTCCTCATCCACCATCACACTCCTCCTCCTCCTCACCCACCACCATCACCTCCATTCCACCTCCGCCACTATACCATCGCCCCCTCCTCCTTCTCCTCTTCCACCACCACCTCCACCCCCCAGGCTCCCTGCACACGGGGCGTACGTCACCTCCTCCAGGCAGTGTCCCGGAGGAGCAGCAGCAGATCGCGCGGCAGGGGTCCTGCACCAGCATCCACAGCGAGGGGGAGTTCATCCCAGAGACCCTGGACCAGAATGTAAGGACCAGAGAGTGGGGGAGGGGGGCCCACACTCCCCCAGGGGCCCACACCCCCCCATGGGGCCCACACTCCCCCAGGGGCCCCAGTTACAGGACAATACGGGCGGTCCGGGTGGTCAAACCATCGCTGTAACCATCTCTCCTGCTAGCGCTTTGGACACTTGGTCATAAGAGTACTTGGATTAGCAATTCACTGTTATGTTGTCCACAAACTCCGTGCTAACCGTAGACTGTGACAGAATATTGACGTAGCGTAGCTACAGGTTTTGTGTTATGGGCGCCAACCATTGCTTGAGATAATTGCAAACTGGCAAAGGAAACGACCAC